>PVJC01004154.1:0-65578 GCA_004026665.1 Murina feae | reverse complement strand
AGGCTGGCTGGAATCAGGTTTCTGGGGTTTATTTATCTTCTACAATTGAACCTTTGCTGCCTTGAGCGAAAGGCCACAGCCAGCCTAGGCAGGCAGTTTCCTCCATCGCTGCTGAAAGGAAGCCTCCTGTTTGCTTCAGCTCTGTGGCTTCTATAATTGAAACTTTGTTGCTTTGAACGGAGGCCCAGCCGGCCTAGGCAGGCAGTTTCCTCCATCGCTGGGGCAGCGGAAGCCTCCTGTTTGCTCTAGCTCTGTGGCTGCCGGCCGCCATCTTGGCTGGGTTAATTTGCATATAGCCACTCTGATTGGCTGATGTGCGTGGCTTAGGTGTCTTGGAGCGATGGTTAATTTGCATATTATTATCTTATTAGATTAGATAGATTAGGAAAGATTGTATGCGTAGATACACACACAGATAGACTTTGGCAGATTTTAAAAGAATATTTCTAATTTGGAGTTAGTAAAATCACATGCTAATCATTATGTGACTATATTTAAAAAAATGAATTTTACTGGTAGTTGTGCCAGCAGATATATTTGCCTGTTTCTCTTTGTCCTTTTGGCACTTTTGAATTCCAATAAATGAATATGTATTAGGAAAGATGTCTTTGTGGTCATGAATAGAGAATAGAAGAACTATCCTTATATGTATGGGCTTTCTCTTTATTTCTATGAATATTTTTTTTCCTTCACTTGAAAAGAAATTTCCTTCATATGTGTAATATGCTCATTTGTATTTAATGCCAAACCTTATCAGTATATATAGTCTTCATTGTCAGAGAGGAACTTTACCATAAAATCTCTTTGATTTATCTTCCTCCCAGTTTTTATCAAAAGTGAAGGGATGAGACAGGAGGAGAAGGAAAACTAATATTTACTTACTGACTACTATATGCAAGTCACTATGCTATGTACTTTTTGAGCATGTTTACTTAATTCTCACAATAATCCTGTAAGGTTACCGTTTCTTTTTTTACAGATGAGAAAATTCAAATTTAGTTATTGGTATTTGAATAAGGCCTTCCTTCTAGGCTCACTGTTTGCTCTCTCAGTAAATATTTAGTAAACATTTATTTGTATATTTGGTTTGCCTAATGCCTACCAGATGCCAATAACCAGAGAAGACACCTGCCTATATAGAGTTGCAGGGAAGATAGAATTATTGTTTCCACCCTCAAAATGTCAACTCTTAGCCCTCAGCTTTGGCATCAGAAATCGTATAATTACTCATTTATTGGTTGTTATATATCTACTAGGGGCCCGGTGCACAAAAATTTGTGCACTTGGGAGGGTCCCTCAGCCCAGCTTGTGCCCTTTCGCAGTCTGGGACCCCTCGGGGGATGTTCACCTGCTAGCGTGCCTGGCCAGCCTGGGTGAGGGGCTGATGGCTATTTGCAGGCTGGCCAAGCCTCCCCAGTGGTGACCCTCAGCCCATGGGGGTGTGGCCAGCCTGGGTGAGGGGCTGAGGGTTGTTTTCAGGCTGCCCACAGCTCTCATTGACCCAAGGTCCTAGCGAGGCTGGCTGGAATCAGGTTTCTGACGTTTATTTATCTTCTATAATTGAAACTTTGTTACCTTGGGCAGAGGCCTAGGCAGGGAACAGAAGCCTCCCGTTTGCTTCAGCTCCGTGGCTTCTATAATTGAAACATTGTTGCTTGAGCAGAGGCCCACCAGCCTAGTCAGACAGTTGCAACAGAAGCCTCCTGCTTGTTCCAGCTCCGTGGTTGCCGACCGCCATCTTGGCTGGGTTAATTTGCATACACCCGCTCTGATTGGCTGGTGGGTGTGGCTTGGCTGGTGGGCATGGCTTAGGCGTCCCGGATAGATGGTTAATTTGCATATTGCTTTTTTATTAAAGTAGATGATACTTCGCATTTTATTATTTTTAAAGTTATTTTTTTGTAATATATATAGTTCAACCTTTTAAAAAGTGCAAAAAGGTATATAAAACGAAAAACATCCTTTGACAATATCTGCTACCCACTGTTCTTCCCTGGTGTCAGCCAATATGAGCAGTTTCTTACATATTCTTCTGAAGATATTCGGGGTACTTACACACATATAGTGTGTGTATGAGTATACATATGTGTTTATATATGTGTGCATATATATATATACATATATAACTATATATACACATATACATACACATATATTCACTTTTTTATTTTTTAAAGATAAAAGGTTTCATGTGCTTTCATTTAAGAACGTAACTTAGATTATTCCATGTCAATATAGTAAAAGTTCCTTAATAATCAATTAAATTGATGTAGTACCATTTATTTAACATGATGAGAGGTCACTGGTTTCTGACCTTTTATTTCAGTCATCTTTTACATATATTCTTAAGCATTTAGACACTGTAACTAATATGGAAAGTCTAAGGTTTTATGATTTTTTTTACTCATTATCAACAATTACTGCAGAGTATCGTATCAAAGCTACAGGCAATGTTTCCATTTAAAAATTCTCATTAAAATTATATATTAACATAGTTGAAAGAGTCATATAGTTCTAAATGCTAAATGGCTTGTTATAGAAAACAGTATTCACTGATTCTTTCCCTGCTTCTTCCATTTTTTAGACCCCTCAAAAGCTACAACTTTCAACTGCTTCAATTAATATGTATCCCATATTTTTTAATAACATACATAAAATATTACTACTTCTTGATTTTTCAGATATAAATTTTTTTTTTCCCTCCAGTCCACACCTAGAGTCCTTTCATTCTCCTAGTATCTATATATATAAAAGGCTAAGTGACCAGCCGACTGGCTGGTAGCTATGACGCACACTGACCACCAGGGGGCAGATGCTTAATGTAGGAGCTGCTGAGTGACAGCATCTTTGCAGAGTGCCCCCTCACACTCTGGGACTCCGTGGGGGATGTCAGATTATCCGTTTCGGCTCAATCCCTGCAGGCCAGGCCAAGGGACCCCACCTGCTGGAGGGACCCCGCTCATTCTGCAGACTCCCTTTGAGCTCCAGTGCCTCCCCAGGTGTGGCCAGCCAGGGAGGGACTGTGGGAGGTTGGCTCCAAGGTGTGTCTGGCCTGTCTTGACCAGTCTCGCCCTGCCCTACCCTGCAGGCCACCTTCTAATTAATTTCCTTTCAGTGTGCATGAATCCATGCACCAGGCCTTTAGTAGTTACATAATAGATTTCATTAGATTAGCATTCAGTTGTGTACATTACAAAGATTATGTTAAATACTATTGACACCTGAATCATAATATATTGTGAATTATTTTCACTTCTTGAAAACTTTTTGTTCACCTTAAGTGACTGTTGTATTATCTATATCCTTACTCATCATGATTTTTTTCCATGCAGTTTTTTTTTTAAATTTTTGTTGTGAACTCATATATTTTTAATCTCAATTAATTGAATTCTTGGGCCTTAACTGAGAATTCTGTTGGCCACTGGTGTTCTGTGCTTTCTTTTTTTTTGGACCTAGGAATATTAACTGTCCTGGCACTATACTGGTATACTTTTAGGATTTCTATTGTGTAGTTATCTAATCACTAGTCATTTTTATTTGGTGCCACCCCAGGACCAAGTAATATTTGCTTTTCTGATAGAAAAGTCTATATAATGACCTTTGTTCTGATACTTTTAGGAATGCTTCCGATTTAAAAATTAGGTTTCAGTTCAGTTTCTTTCTATTTTGGGGGTGGGATGGTCTACAGTAATTTTTCTTAATTCTTCCAAGCCAAGCAATACTGTAAACATTAAGCTGTGAGTATGATATAGTTGTATTTTCACTGGAAGCACTTTTTAAGTATGCAGTAGTACTGAAGACACAGTCGTCGGGCCTACTTTTTTTTTTTTTTTGACCAATTGTTGGAACTCCAAGCATCCCTTCAGAGTATAATGTTTAGATGTGGAGAATTTCTTGAGCTATTTTTGATGAATTATTTCCCTATTATTTGGATAATAATAACAGCTATTATCTACCTCTGTAACAACTATTATTTGGATCCTGGATCCACTCGGTTGTCTTACTGTATCTATTTTTTATTTCTTTATTCCCCCTCCCTTTTCTGTTTGATATTTTTTTTGCTTTATTTTCCAAAGCTGCTACGGATTGTTTTCATATGTAATATTGTGTTTTGCATTCTCAAAAGCTTTTATTTGAGTATGTTTATGTTATTATTAATTTTATCTATTAATAATAAAAGCATAATATGCTCATTAGACCAGACAGCCGAATGACCTTCCAGACATCATTCTGGACTAAGCCGCGGTGGGGGCCAAGGCAGAGGTGGTTAGGGGTGATCAGGCAGGCAAGCAGGCAGAGTGGTTAGGGGCAATGAGGCAGGCAGGCAGGCCAGTGGTTAGGAGCCAGTGGTCCCAGATTGCGAGAGGGATGTCCGACTGCCGGTTTAGGCCCAATCCCGCAGGGATCCCAGTCCTATAGGATTGGGCCTAAATCGGCAGTCAGACATCCCCTGAGGGGTCCTGGATTGCAAGAGGGTGCAGGCTGGGCTGAGGGACCCTCCTCCCCATGCACAAATTTCGTGCACCGGGCCTCTAGTCCTTATATAATGGGCTTATTCCAAGAAGCTTTTTTCTTTTCTACTATTGTATTCTGGCCTTTGTTTTTCATTTAGAGTCTTTGTTTAAATGCCTGGTTATTCATAGCTATCTCTTTTTTTAGAAGTAGGGCAAAAACGTTTGATTGGAAGCTTTGCTGGTAAGTGAGGCAAGGTGTAGTAGGGTAAGCTTTACTGTAGGGTTTTCTGATAAGATTTTTGATTGTCAACACTTTCTCATTACCTGTATCTTTAAAGTAGGCCTGGCTTCATGGGCACACAGTTTGTGTATTTTCACAGGACTCTGTGATTATAAAGCACTGATGCTTGGTTTAATGGTCTGCCATTGCCATCTTGAAATTGTTAACTTTTGAGCAAGCGTGTAACATTTTTATTTCATACTGAATTTTAAAAAATGTTTTTATTGATTTTAGAGAGAGAGCAAGGAGAAAGAGAGATAGAAACATCAATGAAAGAGAAATTTATTGGCTGCCTCCTGTACCGCCCTACTGGGAATTGAGCCTGCAACCCAGGTATCTGCCCTGACTGAGAATTGAATTAATTGTGATCTCCTGGTCAGAGCTCAACCACTGCGTGACTCTGGCTGGGCTCATTTTCCTTTTTGTATAAGGAAACTAACCTTAGAACAGAGGGCTACTCTAAATCCAAGATGATCTTATTTTGTAATAATTATATATGAAAAGACCATATTTCCAAATAAGATTACCTTTATAGATACCATGGATTAGGATTAGGGATTAGGTACCTGGGATTAGGATTTGAACATATATTTTTTAGGGTTTGCAGTTCAACTGACAAGTGACCAAAACTAAAAGGTGATTTTTATTGTTAAGCCATTTTTCATTTTTTGATCAAAGTATTAAATATTTTGAGAAGCTATGTTAATAGAATATCCCTTTCTGTTATCGTATCTAATAAAAGAGTAATATGCAAATTGACCATCACAAGATGGCTTCCCCCATGTGCTCAAAGATGGCCACCACAAGATGGCCAGCAAGGCAGGGCAGTTGGGAGGGACCCAGGCCTGCAGGAGAGGGTAATTGGGTGGGACCCAGGCCTGCAGAGGACGACAGTTGAGAGGGACCCAGGCCTGCAGGGCAGGGCAGTTGGGGGGGCCCAGGCCTGCAGGGGAGAGCAGTTGGGAGGGACACAGGCCTATAGGGGAGGGCAGTTGTGAGGGACCCAGTCCTGCAGTTAGACATTGATCAGGCTGGCAGGGGAGGGTTAGAGGCAATTGGCAGGCGAGAGGTCAGGAGCCAGCAATCCTGGATTGTGAAAGGGTGTCTGACTGTCCATTTAGGCCCAATTCCACCGGTAGGATCGGGACTAAACGGGCAGTCGGACATTCCTCAAGGGTCCCAGATTGGAAAGGGTGCAGGTTGGGCTGAGGGACACCATCCCCACCCCCCACTCCCACTCCATGCACGAATTTTGTGCACCGCGCCTCTAGTATAATCTAATAAAAGAGTAATATGCAAATTAACCATCACTCCATTACACCCACAAGCCACACCCACCAGCCAATCAGGAGCAAATATGCAAATTAACTCAACTAAGATGGTGGCAGCCACCGAGCTGGAGTTGCCCCGGGTAATGGAGGAAGCCAGGGCGCTGTGTGCCCTGAGCTCTACTCATAGCTACAAAGTTTCAATTATAGAAGATAAACCCCAGATACCTGCTGGGCTTGGACCTGGAGTTTTCAGGGGCAACCCAGGCTTCGAGCGGGGGACCAAGGCAACAAAGTTTTAATTATAGAAATTAAATAAATCCCAGATAGCTGCTTCCAGTCAGGCACCCCAGTAGGGACCCGAACCCTGAAGAGGCTGTGGGCAGCCTGAAATGGCCCTCCTCCCCTCACCCAGGCTGGCCAGGCATGCCAACAGGTAGACATCCCCCGAGGAGTCCCAGACTGCGAGAAGACCCAGGTCGGGCTGAGGGACCTCCCCCCCCCTCGTGAGTGCACAGTTTTTTTGCACCGGGCCTCTAGTCAGAGATAAAATGCAATCAAACTTAAGAGAGAGGCTTAAAATTGGAAAAGTCATAAGAAATTAATAGAATTTTTGAGAGGTATACATCTTTATTGATTGAGATAGGTACATTTATTGTATTTATAAGGCATAAATTTATTGTTTAACATTAGCAGGCTGGAAATTGTTCCTTGATACTCTCAAAGTAGTGAACCTCAAGGTAGGAATGACATTTTGTAATTATCCTGATACAGATAACTGCAGCCCTTTTTATAATTGCAAACTGTCTGCTCTTCTTTTTTTTTCTCCTTGATCCCCAGTTCTACTTTCTTCCTCTCTCCCTTATTTCTTTACTTTTTCCTCCTTTTCTCCTTTCCATTACCTCCCCCCCCCACACACACACACACACACACACACACAAACACCCCGGCTTGGCTTGGTTAGTCTTGAGCATCTACCTCTCAAGGCAGTTGGCCTTTAAACACTTCAACAAAGTTGAAGATACATAGTAATTTTTTAAAAACTCTGGCCCAGAGTGAAGTGTCTGTCTTTTCTATTAGAGCAAATGATAAGGTGACATTGAAGTAGCAGTTGGAACAGGTTCAATCTAATCAACGCATTAGCCAAGATTTTGGTCAGGATTACACAAGAGGGCATATTCTCAGGCTGTGCCGGATTGCCCTTTATTCTGTAACAGGTTGTAGTTGGGAGAAGAGATAATTTGCTAATGGAGAAACGAGAGTTACAAAAAAATGGCAGGGTTGTAAACATATCGTCTTGTGAATTTTACTTAACTAGTTGTTTTCATTTTCAGAGTGACGAATTATATGTGACCTGCTTACTTGTTTTTCATTTGTTAACTACTAATTCATATCCATAAAGTTTTAGTTTAGTCAGATGTGATATTGTCATATCTGAGTGTTTTTTTTTAATATATTTTATTGAGTTTTTACAGAGAGGAAGGGAGAGGGAGAGAGAGTTAGAAACATCGATGAGAGAGAAACATTGATCAGCTGTCTCCTGCACACCCCCTACTGGGGATGTGCCCGCAACCAAGGTGCATGCCCTTGACCGGAATCGAACCTAGGACCTTTCAGCCCGCAGGCTGACGCTCTAACCACTGAGCCAAACCAGTCAGGGCATATCTGAGTTTTTTTTTATTGAAACAAAATAAGTTACTTCTTTGCTGTGTGAACAAATTACAGAGTTCTCTCCATACCTTTATGACTGTATCTATTAGGAAACGTCCAGAAGGAGTTTGTTTATCTTGTTTTTGGTTGAGAAGATTCAGTAAAGCTGATGCTTTTGGGGTCTATGTGCTGATGAAATCCATGCAGTGTGTCAAGGCAGCCATTAATGGAATAGGGCCAGAGATCAAAATTAATTCTTTGAAAGATCATGGAAATATTAAACTGAAGGGCAGACTTATGGGTCTCTGTTTTAGTATTTACTATGGCAAAAATGCTTTATTTCCATGTGCGATATTACTTTATACCTTTAGACTGGTTTTTACATGCTTGTGTCATTTTTCCCCCTCTCATTTTATATTTGCTTAAATATTTGACCTAGTTTGTGAAATTGACTTGAAGATTTTGAAGGACTCTGTCATGTGTTGTTATTTGTTATCACTTGTACAGAGAGACTAAGAAATCACATAGAACTAGGAGGTAGAGATTAAACGTTTATTCAGTGGGAAAGATTTCTTGCTTCATAATTGTCATGACAGTGAAAGGTTCTCTTTTATAAACCAACTAGGCTTGTTGCAGCTGTGAAATGTGATGGAGAGGTGATGTTTTGTTGTTTTGACAAAGCAGGTACATATAGGGTAATCTAATCTTTGTGCTTTTTTGACATTTACAATTAGGCCACTTCGGTACATTTGATTCTTTAGATCTTGGTGGGGGAATTTTATACCATTTCTCAGGACCTTTCAGTGCATTGGTTAGATGTTATCTTGCTATCTTTATTTTGATTTCTTGCAGATTGCCTTTTAGAATATCTGGAGGGGTTTGTGGCTGCCTTATCCAATATAGTTGATTAGTTGTTGTGAAAGGGATATAATCTTGTGACTTCAGAGAGAGTGGTGATGAAGCCTGTATTGGAAAACCTTTCTTAATAAGACAATAGTAGCTAATTATGTTCTAATTATGTTCAGTTTAATTACAGATGTGCCTTAGCCAAAGAATTTAGAAAGTGAGAAGTAACTGCTTTCTAATAGGTGGAATATAATGGTCGATTAGTGTTTGGAGTTCCCTCCCTCCTTTCCTCTCTTTCTCCCTCCCTCCCTCTCTTTTTCCCTCCCTCCCTCCCTCTTTCATTTCTTCTCTCTTTTATATTTTAAGTGTTGTAATAATTAATTCCAAATACCTAATTTAAATGTTGGCTTTTAACCATTTATGTGGCAGAGAATTCTATTACTATGTATGGATTAATTTGTTAGGAGTAATTAGCGTGGGTTCTGTTGTTAGCAGTGACCAACAATAATATAATGTGAACTGAGAAATATTTATCAGTTTGTGCCATAAACACGCTTTAAAAGATTTTTGTGTATCATTCTTGATTTAAATATCTGAATTGAGTTTTATGATCAAAGTACTAATGATGCCCACTTTAAAAATTTTGCTAATTTCTTAATTTTTTTCTGTGAAGGATCTATATTTGTTAATCATATAGTTCTTATATACATATGTATTTAACAAATATTTTTTATATCAATTATGTTAGGCATATTAGGGTATTAGACCTGGGTGTGTTTAGTAAGTTTGGCAAGAAATTGGTATTGGAGTAGTTATGGGTGGTGGATAATTGGTTGGAATGTTCTTCTGATAATCTTTAAGAAGCACCGGATTTTACATTATTTTTATCAGACCAAACTTCCTGGTGACAGTAATGAACTGATAAATGATTATTTCACGTTTTATCAAGAGTGTCCAATTTGTACCTTAATTTCATCAGAAGATATGACATGACATGTGATTCTGTCTATTAATGAATTTTACACAGAAAATGGATCTGTTGATGAGGAGTTGGGAGTATACTCAAATAGTTCAGTCTTTGACTGGGTATTTCTTAATAAACATTGGGCTGTCAGGATATGTGATTCAGGCTTCAGCCTGCCCTATTGAACTTAGTGACCTTGAACAATCTTCTTGACCTCCCTAGGCATCAGTTTCTTCATTTATAAAATAAATATGTTGGAATAGCTTATCTTTAAAATCTCTTCTTGTTTAAAAAGTATGTCGTTTTATTTAAGGTGAGAACATTTTCTGAATCTTCCCTTTCTAGTGATAGTTTTGGGTTTGATATTTTGAAAGAAAGTTATCATTGTGGTCAATTTTTGTTTTGATTACTTTGAAGATAGGTTGAAATGTTTGGTTCTATATTCTTGAAATAAAAATTTCAGGCTGTGGATAATTATTTGGTTATTCCTGTGAGGTTTTTTCTTTTTTTTGGCGGGGGGCAGTAACTGGGCAGTCTGGTGTGTTACAATGTGGTTATATAAGTACTGCCAGTAATTTTGAAGTAAGCAAAGGGGAATTGTTCTAGTTTTAGCATACTGTATCATAGAATAGCATTAGAAACCTTGGAAGGGTTTTTAAAAAATGTTTTAATCTCACTCCCTCTTTTAACAGATTAAAAATGTATAAAATACTTGTTAATTTATATGGATTAATATATATTACATTGAGTACATTGACCATAATCTCACTTATTGACTCAACAGATGTGTATGTGAACTAGCCTCCTTTTTGAAGACTAGGTTTTAAATACACTTCTAACATTGATGTTAAATAACTGTCTCTTTGATACAGAATGAAACACATTTCTCAATTCCCAAATATTTTTGGCCTCACATTTTTTTATGCAGTTCTTTATTATTGAGCTGACATTATATACAAGGCATCATTTGAGGTACATATAATTAATGGAATAAAATTTCATCTCCCCAAAATTGAACTTAATGTTAGAAATTGAAATCTCTCTAGTGTCTGTCTTTTCCTCACTTTTTAAAGTACCATAGTGTTAGAGATTACCATCATTGTTTTTCCTAATAAAACAAGGGAAGATAGGTAATGGATAATTGATAGGTGCTATGAATAAAAATAAACCATGGTCCTGGCTGGTGTTGCTAAATGTTTAGAGCATTGGCCTGTACACTGAATGGTTGTGGATTTGATTCCAGGTCAAGGACACGTACCTGAGTTGCAGGTTCAATCCCTGCCCCAGTCAGGGTGTATGCAGGAGGCAACCACTCAGTGTGTCTCATATCAGTGTATCTCTCTCTCTTTTTTTTCTCTCTATCTCCCCCTTCCTCCCTCTCTAAAAATCAATGGAAAAATACCTTCAGGTGAGAATTGACAATAAAAATAAAGCATGATTAGTAGATAATGATGAGTGTGTGCTATTTTATGTTGGTGGGTCCGGAAACGTCTCTCTATTGAGATTTTTGAGCAGTATTTAAAGGAAGTGAGTGTGATATCTGGGGCAAAGTGTATATCAAACATAGCCAATAGCAAGTTTAATAACATTAGAGCAGGAAAGTACTTATAATGATTTGAGGAAAAACAATGACAACAGATGGAGGGACTTAGAAGGAGAGTGGTGTAGCTTTGGCCTGTAAGAAAGATTATAGAATTTATTTGCAGTAATATATGGAAGCTAGTTGGGAATTTTGATCAGATGTATATGTTTCATTATTCAGATATTCATTGAGCATATATACATTGTGCCAGGTACTATTTTAGTTGCTGTGGATATAGCAGTGAACAATTACTGCTCTCATAGAGAATACATCTTACATATTTTGTGATTGCCTTAAACTTTTTAAAGGATTGTTTTGGTGGTTGTTTTTGAGGCAAGGATGTTATTACAGTCCTATTGAGAAATAACTGTGGTGTGGACGAGAAGTAGCAGTGGAGATATTGACAAGTACTCAGATTCTGGATCATGAGATGGGAATGATAGGACGTTTAAGTAAGTAAAATAAATGAATTAATTTTGTAAAGGGTTTAGAACAGTACTTAGCACACTTGTAATATTTAAGAGCTTATTATTAAAGAAAAAAATGAATATGAAGTTAGGATTTTCTGAAGTATTGCAAGTGGATTATGCGAGAAAATGAGAGGAACTAAAAATGATTTCATGATTTTTTTTCTGGTGTGGGAAACTGGAAGTTTGATAGAGAAAAATGAAAAGTTTGACATTGGACATATTAACTTTGACATTCCTTTCACACATCCATATGAAGACCTTACTAGGCAAGATATATAAATCTGGGAATCAGCCCTGGCAGCGTTGGAGATATAAATTAAGAAGTTGTACAATGATAATATTCAAGGTAATAGAATTAATATTAGGATTAATTAGAGGTTGGACAATTTAGGAAGAAGTCTTTTCTCCAGGGAACTTCTATATTGTGAAATTGGGGCAATGAGAAGAAGCCAGCAGAACAGACTGAGGAGTAGATAGGAAAACCGAGTAAAAGTCTTTTAAGGAAGTGGTTGATGTGACATGATGATGGCAGCAACTGAAGCTGCATTATTGTTGGAATATTCTCAGAATTTCATATAAAATTAGACCAAGATAGTTAAAGAAATAATCCATAAACATCTTCAACAAAATGATAGTTTACAGTTTATATGAATTCTAGAAAACAAGCTGATAGAACTGAATTATTAATAGCAACAATACTATAGAAAGAAAAAGCATGGCAAAAAGGAAACTGAAAAAATATCAAATAATGGAGAAAGGACTTGAGAGGAAGAAATAATTACAAAACAAACAAACAAACAACCACAAGGAAAACTGATCCAGTATGTAGATAAATGTAGTCCCTGAAAAAGAAAATCAAAGATGTGAAGTATCAAAAGTAAAATGCAATAAACGTTCAATAAATGGCTAGGACCCTTATAATGTAGAAGTGCAGTGAGTACCTGGGAAAATAGACCCAGACAGTCAATTATGAGACATATTCTATTGGCTTTAAAGAGCATCTCAGAAATCTAGAAATTCAATGATTTTGCTGTTTGATTTGCCCAGGACAATCAGTGATATTTATGTCCATTATCCCAGTGTAATTAACCCCTTTTACGCTCAAAGGTGACATAATGAGGAACAAAAATTATATAATCAACTTAAATATGAGGTAGAGAAAATTAGATCCATGTCATACTTTTAAAAGCATATGAAAAAATAATATAATTAAGATACTCAAGGAAAGAAAATCTGAATGCTTTTAAACAAAACTTAAAAAAAAAAAAGCTTTTCAGGTACATTTTCCCCCCCAAACCACTCAATTATTCATGGATGCAAAAGTCAATGGTTTTGTTATTTGTAAACAAAAGAACATATCATGGTTTACTTTTTTTTTCCCCAGGAAAAACATAAACAAGAATTGGAAGACATGAGGAAAGCTGGTCATGAAGCCCTCAGCATTATTGTGGATGAATATAAGGTAGAGGATTGAGAATCTATTTTCTTTATTCTTTTATTTTTCAAATTATTATTATTATTTTTGTTAATCCTCACTGGAGGATTTTTTCCATTGATTTTTAGAGAGAGTGGAAGGGAGATATGGGTAGGAGGGTGGAGAAAAGGGAAAAAAGGAGAAGAGAGACACAGACAGACACAGACGGAGAGAGACACATAGATTATTTGCCTCCCTCTAGGCCTGGACCTGCAACCCAAGTATGTGTCCTTGACTAGGAATCAGACCCACAACATTTCAGTTCACAGACCTGAACTCTAACCATCAAAAAACACTGGCCAGTACTCTTTATTTTTTTAAACTTTGGCAAATTTTAGTTATAAAAAATTATAACAGACATATTTTACACAAATTATAGAATTCTAGTGTAGTCTTATTTTGTATAGAATTATTTTCAAGTGATCAATGAATTGTCCATTGAAAGCATACTTGGTAATACCAGATGTTGCTCTGCTTTTGAGAAGTTACAGAATATTTGAGAATATAGGATTGGCAGAGGGAGGTTCAAAGACATTACTATAGAATTAAATACTGGAATACATTATGGTTTCCAATTCTTATAGAAAAAGAAGGTATAATATAAACCTGAAAAATATTGTTGCATATTTTTCTTTTCTTAAATAATTAAATAGATTTCAATATATTTAAGTAATGACAGAAATTATAATAAATATCAACATCAATGATACACACAGTGTAATTCTTTGGCTTTTATGTCTGTATAAGCTTAATCATTTGAAGCAAATTGAGTGTTTAATGACAAAAATATTTCCCCCCTAAAGTAAAAGAGGAATACATTCTTGTTGAAATCATGTTTAAATAATTCTCCCAGAGATAATCACTATTAGTTGTTTGATGTGCATACTTCTAGAGGGGCATTTTCTCTCCCTCTCCCTCTCTCTCTCTCTCTCTCTCTCTCTCTCTCTCTCTCTCTCTCTCTCTGTCTCTCTCTCTCTGTATCTATCTATCATCTATCTATCTATCTATCTATCTATCTATCTATCTATCTATCTAAAGTAAAGAGCCAGGGTTCATAACATCCAAAACCACCTAAAGCTCGACCAAACACTGGAAGTCAGGAGCAGCGCTGACTGTCAAGCTATGGACATCTCAGTGACCCAGCACTGACTGCTAAGGGGGCTGCAATCAGGCCTGGACAGAGGCCAGGAGAGAAAAGCAGGGTCTGATCACAGCTCCTAGAGTAGTCAGTGCTGGGTTGGAATGGTGGATGTCAGTCCTGCAGTCAAGGAACATAGGGTCAATTAACATTAAGGGAACATAGGGTCAATTAATATCTCTTTGAGAGGAGTCGAGAATATAAAATATAGTGTAGAGCAATTACTTTATTTCACATAAAACTCTTTCAATTAAGACATTTTCCTTTATTTAAAATGTATCTTTATTGTTGAAAGTATTACAGATATCCCTTTGTTTTAGTTTCCCCCCTCCCCCCCATTGATCCCCTCCACCCTGCACCAACCCTTTCCAGGCCTTCCCATACTATTGTCTGTGCCCATGGGCTATTCCTATCTAATACATAAAAATCTAGAAGGATTTAGAGAAAGTAAAATAAAAGATATGCCAGGCAAATATTGAATAGAAGAGCTGAAGTTGCTGCATGAATACTGGATACAGGCTTGAAGCCAAAGCACAACTCATGAGATAAAGTTAGTCATTGCAATATAACAAAAGATTCCTTTCACTAAAGAGATAAGATGGTTCCCAATACTTACACACATAATAGAACAGTGTGGGAGTTGAGAATGAGCCTCACCAAGATGTGTCTCAGTGGTATGCTGATTGTTGAGCTAAGGGCAATTTTAGCTTCAGGCTCAAGTGAAAATTCTGCCCCTCCCTTTAACTACCTAGAAAAAATTGAATTAGAGACCTTGCCCATAATAACACATTATCCTATATAATAAAAGGATAATAGGCAAATTGAACAGCAGAACAACCAGTCACTATGACACGCACTGACCACCAGGGTGCAGATCCTCAGTGCAGGAGCTGACCCCTGGTGGTCAGTGTGCTCCCACAGGGGGAGTGCCACTTAGCCAGAAGCCTGGCTCATAGCCAGCGCATCAGCAGTAGTGGGAGCCTCTCCTGCCTCCGCAAAAGCACTAAGGATGTCCGACTGGTGGGAAGTGGGAAGTGGTCCTAAGCCACCAGTCAGAGATCCCCTGAGGCTTCCCAGACGGCGAGAGGGTGCAGTCCGGGCTGAGGGACCCCACTTTGAGTGTACAAATTTTGTGCACCAGGCCTCTAGTACTATATAATAAAGTGCTAATATGCAAATTGTCGTCGTGACTTCACGTTGGGGCCGGGGGACCTGAGGCCACGCCCCCTGCCTGGCACCAGGCCAGGGGACCTGAGGCTGCACCCCCTGCCCGGCAGGGCTTGATGGAAGACCTGAGGCTGTGCCGCCTACCCCAGCGTTGTGGCTGGGGGACCTTAGGCCAGGCTGAGGGACCTGAGGCCATGCCTCCCCTCACCAGTGCCTGGGCCAGGGGGTCTGAGGCTGTGCCCCCCGCCATGCAGGGCTTGACGGGGGAGGGAGGACTGGCCAGGTCTGGGTCTTGCACTTTTTCAAGGTGCATGCGGGTTGGCAGGGACTTGACTCTAGGTCCGGCACACCCCAGACTCTGATAGAAGGGAGATTTTCATATACTTTTTACTAATTTTCTTCCATCTATGACACTTCTATTATACAAAAAGGGAAAATAGCAATATTAAAATATTGCTTCTAATTAGTTCCCTTTTAATGTGCACAAATTTCATGCACTTTTATATATTATAAAAGGGTAATAAGCAAAGTGACCCTTCGACTGGGAGTTCAACCAGAAGTTTGACCAAAGGTCAGGGCCAGAAGGTCAACCACCCACAGCCCCTCCCCACGACCAGCCTGGCTCGATTGGCCCCAATCTGGATGGGCCAGCTGGACCCCACCCATTCAGGAATTCATACACCAGGCCTGTAGAATGTATATGTATATACACACACACTATGCTGTGTAATTTTAATTTGATTTTACGAAAATATTTTTCTACTCATTCTTTTTTTGGAGATTTTTTTCTGTTATTTACTCAGTATAACTTAGTGATATTTTTCAAATTAGTTTATATACACTTTATTTTTTTCACTGTGCTATAGTATTCCACAGTACATAGATATCATAATTGGTTTAACTATACCTGTATAGATAGGAATTTAGGTTTGTTTTATACTGTTGTTTTTTTTTTTAAATTCCTTTTACTATATATGGAATATAGAAATATTTTGTTGATTAAACTTTATCCATAGACTTGATAGAAGTT
Source organism: Murina feae (assembly GCA_004026665.1). NCBI lineage: Eukaryota > Metazoa > Chordata > Mammalia > Chiroptera > Vespertilionidae > Murina > Murina feae. The sequence goes on along the minus strand of PVJC01004154.1, from coordinate 49,255 downwards.
AATGTCATTTTAGTTAGCTGGTAATTTAATGTGTAAAAGATTCCTGTAACAAGTCATTTGGGTAAAAGTAGAAAAAGAAGAAGATCTAAAATCACTTTAAGTGAAAAGCTTTCCTCTTTATAAAGGAGTCTGATAGATAGATCTTGGGACATGAAGGAACATGTTTTTCAACTATGCCTCATATAGAAACTGGTGCCTTTGTTGAGGAGGTCATTAAAAAATGTCTGGTTTTTACAGCAGTGATTATTGGCTTTTTTGTGATGTTGTGACTTTTTGGTTCTGCTAATATAAACCAGCTTTAGTTATTGAGTTGGGAAAAAGTATAGGATCTATTTTTTAAGCCTTTTTTTCCCTAAGGCTAATGGGAATTATTAAATACTGGAATTTACATAATTCTTCTGGAGTATCAAGTGATATATTCTTGGTAGAATTTATGTTTTACTTTTTATTTATGAATTTTAAATTAAATGTTTTGAAAGTTTTTACATTGTACTTATATGTATGTTTCTGAACAGCTCAGTATTTAATACATATATTAAATCCTTTTTTGGTTCTAGCTTCATATAGAACCAAACATTTTTATTGTCTACTATTTCCAATACTGACAAGTTAATAAGCTTAAAAGCTTACGTTACCGTATTTTCCGGCGTATAAGAAGACTTTTAACCCAGGAAAGTCTTCTCAAAAGTTGGGGTTCGTCTTATAGGGTGGGTGCTGAAACTTTTGAGCCAGACTGGAAAATCTACGGTCGCTGCATATGGTGGGGGGGGCTCAAAAATGGTCGCACTCCATTCATTTCAATGGAGCCAGATGGAGACTGCAAGTGTCTCTGGTCGGCTCCTTTTTGTGCCACATACGGTCTCTGTCCAGACTTTTTAACCCAGGAAAATCTTCTCAAAAGTTGGGGGTCGTCTTATACGCCCAGTCATCTTATACACCGGAAAGTATGGTAAAACTTTTAAAATATATTTTGCAAATTGTATTTTGAAGAAATTTTATTGTGAGCTACTCATTTTATCTCTTTTTTGTCTAGTATCATTATTTGTCACTCATTTAAAAATAGAGGATTTAAAAGTATCAGGTATTAAGTATTATGATTTGCTGAAAAAGATTACAAATTAAACCAAATAGCCTCCAAAGTTACATTTTATTTGTCATATTATGCTTGCAGTTAGTTAACATGCAAAATAGATGAGTCTTTTATAGCAGGGAACTTTGGTGTAAATACATTTTATATAGCTTTACATTTTGATTTAGTGATAAGTTTTACATTTGGTACAATCTAGCTATCTAATCTAATAAAAGAGTAATATTCAAATTGAACCACACTCTGTTACACTAAGCCATGCCCACCAATCAAGCCACGCTCACCAGCCAATCAGAGGAACTGTATGCCAATTCACCCAGCCAAGATGGCGGCTGGCAGTCACAGAGCTAGAGCAAACAGGAGGCTTCCGTTGCACCAGCGATGAAGGAAATTGCCTGCCTAGGCTGGTTGGGCCTCTGCTCAAAGCAACAGTGTTTCAATTATAGAAGATAAATAAAACCCAGAAACCTGATTTCATCCAGCCGCGCTGGGATGTTGGGTCAACGGGAGCTGTGGGCAGCCTGCAATCAGCCCTCAGCCCCTCACCCAGGGTGGCCAGGCACCCCAGTAGGGACCCGAACCCTGAAGGGACTGGACAGCCTGAAAAGGGCCCTCAGCCCTTCACCCAGGCTGGCCCCCTCCCCCGGGGTGAGGGTTCCCACTGGGAGGCTTGGCCAGCCTGCAAACAGCCATCAGCCCCTCAATCAGGCTGGCCAGGCATGCCAGCTGGTGGACATCCCCCAACGGGTCTTAGACTGTGAGAGGGCACAGGCCAGGCTGAGGGACCCCGCCTGAGTGCACAAATTTTTGTGCACCAGGCCCCTAGTCTATATATAAAAAGCTAAGTGACCATCCGACCAGCCTGTAGGTATAACATACACTGACCACCAGGTGGAGATGCTCAACATAGGAGCTTCCGAGCTTCAGTGACTTGGCAATGGTGGTTCTCAGGTGATGTACCCCAGAACCAGAGAGGATGGAGTGTGATTCTACCTTTGGCCACGGGTTATGTTGTTGCTGGAGCACTGTTGGCCTCAAATCTGGTTTACTGCACACTTCAGTTTGTGCTCCACACCCTGTATGACAGCAACATTGCAGATTACCCCTCGGGGGATGTTGGAGAGCCGGTTTTGGCCCGATCCCCATAGGCCAGGCCTAGGGACCCTACCTGCTGAAGGTGAGGCCAGCCAGGGAAGGACCGCGTTAGGCTGGCTCCAGGGCATGTCCGGCCTGTCTTGCACAGTCTCACCCTGCTGGCCTTCTTCTAATGAAGTTCCTTTCAATGTGCATGAATCTGTGCACCAGGGCACTAATCCTAATAAACGGGGAATATGCTAATTGACTCTCACACTGTCGCAAAGAGAGTGTTGCTCACAGCCAATAAGAATGGAATATGACAATTGACTGCCACACCCTCAAATATGGCAGTGGCCACAGCCACAAGATGGTGGTGCTGAGTCCTCTCAGTTCTGCCATGCGCCTGCCTCCAGAGTCCCCCAGTCCCCTCTGTCCCCCAGATGCCCAGGGCCTGCCTGAGGCTCAGGTAATCAGGGATGGCTGAGGCTTGCACTATCAGCATTGGCAGCAGCAGAGATGTGATAGGGACATTGCCTTCCCTGATTACTGGGTCACCTCCCACCCCTGAGGGCTCCTCTTCTGTGAGAGGAAGAAGACTGGGCTGAAAGACCCCCCTCCAGTGCATGAATTTTCGTGCACCAGTCCTCTAATCCTAAATAGTAAAGAGATAATATGCAAATGAACCCTCACATCCTCACAAGATGGCTGCCTGCAGGGTGGTTAGTGAGGGACAACCAAATGACTTAACAGCAGGCTGTGTGGGGTGACCAGGCTGGCAGGGAGGCCATGAAGGGCAACCAAGCCAGCAAGGGGGGGGGGCAGTTGGGAGCAACCAGGCCAGCCGGGGAGGGGGGGAAGCTAGGGGTAAATTAGGCTGGCAAAGGAGGGCAGTTGGGGGTGACCAGGCCAACAGGGTGGGCAGTAAGAGGTAACCAGGCTGGCAGAGGTGGCAGTGAGGGGTGACTAGGCCGGTGGGGGAGCAGTTAAGGGTGACCTGGCCGGCAGCAGGGGACAGTTAGGGGTGACCAGGCCAGCAGGGGGAGCAGTTAGGGGCAACCAGACAGGCAGGCAAGTGAGCAATGAGGAGCCAGTAGTCCAGGATTGTGAGAGGGATGTCTAACTGCCAGTTTAGGCCTGATAACCAGCAGTCGGACACCCCCCAAGGGGTCCTGGATTGGGAAGGGTGCAGGCTGGAGTGAGGGAACCCCCCCTCATGCACAAATTTCATGCACCAGGCCTCTAGTTATATTATTATACTCTAAGGAGAAATAACATCTAATATGTTAATTGCCACATAAAATTTTATGATCCTGGTGATCTAAAAACACACTGATCATCAACTTCATAGTAGTATGGAGAAAAAAATAATGTAATTCAAATAAGAAAAAAGGTAATGTTTTTCTGATAGATTATATATCTGTGATTTAAGTGTGGATTTGTGTCCCATTATAAAATAAGAAAAATAGTTGTTTTTTCAAATTCCAAATTCAAGCATGAGAAGTTCATGTGGTAATTATTTTTTTATACTCCTCTCTTTTTAAGACAGCAACTTCCTTTTATTTATATCTTTTGAACTTTTATTTTGTTAAAATATATAAGCATTTTTATGAATGATTCATTAATCATTAAGTAACTCAAAAACAAACCAGAATACACCTTCTGGAACAGCAGGAGTGTGCATATTCTCTTTGCATGTCATTTCTTAGTTCAAGAATTGGCATTGTTTTTTATGCCAGGGACTATTGTAAATAAAGCACTGAACAAAATAGACAAGTCGTTGGTCCAATGGAATATGTATTCCATATACACACAGGCTTAATCCCCAGTGTAGGGCATGCAGTACACAGCTGATCAATGATTCTCTTTCATCACTGGTGTTTCTATCTCTCTCTTCCTCTCCCTTCTTCTCTGAAATCAATAAAAATATATATATATTTTAAAATCTGTAATCTGCCCCATATTTGAACAATTTTAAATGCCAAAGTTTTTTGTACTATCTTTACGTACTTATTATCTTTTTCTATATTTAATAATGATATACAATAACTTACAAATCCTTATTCTATGAAGGACTTCGATTAGTAGAAATGCTTGATTGTTTTGAAGCCAGACAGACCTGGATCAAATACTTGCTAACAGTGTGACCTTGGGCAGTTTCTTCTATATGAATTTCAGTTCCCTTATCCTATATAATAAAGAGGGAATCTGCAAATTGACCGTCACGCCGGTCAATTTGCACCTACAGCTGAGGCTAAGTTCCCATAACGATCCTTAAGGAGCAATCAGCAGGGACCTGAGGCTGTGCGTGCACCCACCTCCTGCATGGGGCTTGACAGGGTACCTCAGATTGTGCCTTCCACCCCCAGGGCTTGCCAGAAGACTTCAGGCTGCTCCCCCCGCCCTGGCACCAGGCCAGAGGAACTCAGGCTGGTGGATCCCCCTCTTCCCTGGTGCCAGGCCGGGGGATCTCAGGCCATGCCCCCCACCCAGTGGGACTTGATGGGGTCCTCAAGTTGTGCCCTCCTCCCTGGTGCTGGGCCAGGGGACCTCAGGCTATACCCCCCGCTTCAGCACCAGGCCAGGGGATCTCAGGCTGTGCCCCCTGCCCCAGCGCCAGGCTGGGGGATCACAGGCCATTCCCTCCACCCAGCAGGGCTTGATGGGGGACCTCAGGCCGTGCCCCCCTGCCCTTGGCACCCAGGGGACCTGAGGCTGCACCTCCCACCTGGCAGGGCTTGATAGGGTGGGACCGGCCAGGTCTGGATCTAGCCCAATGAAGGGAGGGCCGTCCAGATTTGGGTCTCGAGTGATTTTGAGGTGCACGTGGGTGGTTGAAGACTTGACTCTGGGTTCCATGGTGTACCCCAGACTCTGACAAGAGGAAGATTTTCATATATGTTTTACTAATTTTCTTTAATCTCTGACACTTCTATTATAGAGAAAGGGCAAATAGCAATATTAAAATATTTCCTCTAATTAATCCCCTTTTAATGTGCACGGATTTCATGCACTGGGCCACTAGTATGTAAATATAAGAATAAACCTTATAAGATATTATAGGAGTGTTGTGAAGATCCATGTAATAATGAATATTGCGTGGTTAATAATAATGCCATTAATAAGTGTCAGCTATAGTAGTTATTGTTTTTTATACTTAACATACCAATTTTATACCAACATCGAAATTTCAGTGCCTTGTCATTATATTATAGTTGATTTATAGTTAGTTTATTACATTCATACAATGTGGATTCTTGTTTCCATATTTGGAAATATTCACTTAAGTGAAAGAGATTGTGGCCCTGCCCTTCCAGCCCTGGGCTCCCCTTTAAAAGCCAGTATTCTTTTGTTCTTTTGGAAAATAAATAGCTTGCTCCACATTGATGAAAAGGACATGTGAAATTCTGTTAAAGTACAGATGAAAACAAAGCTAAAACTAACCTAATGTGCTACATATGCCAACTTTTCCCATAATGTTTACTTAATTTTGTTTATTTATTTTTTCTCTTTTATGTCATGATTTTAAAAAATCTTTTATCCTGATAATTAACAACAGTAAAGTAAATGTAGATCTTGGAAAGCTTTCCATAGGAGCATGCCACATCTAAGATTGTTTATTACAAGTAACATAAGAATTTTCCTTTACTTGTTTAATTGGGCTTTTTTTTTTTGCAAGTGTCATTCTCCAGTATATACACTGGATCAGACTTTACTCTTCTTTATGCCTGTAGTTTTCACTACTAAAGATTACTATCCATGATGTATTTTTTTAAGGATTGTAACTAGATGTATTAGTGTGATACTTGTTTGTTTAATATTCCCTCAACAGTTGTCATATATAAGCATAATTTGACCCCTTGCTCCTCATTCACCTTTTATAGTATATAATAAATTACTTGTGTTGTTTTTAAAGATGCATATGATAAGGCAGGTATCTTATTTGAAAATTCTAAATCAGTTGATGTAGGCGTGATCTAGCTGGTTGTATTTTCTTTAAAATTCTACAAGTCATTCTGTTACTCCTAAGGGGTGGTTAACCATTATTGTAATTTCCTTTCATATTTATTTGTTTATGAATAATATTCTGCCTCTATTACCTTGTCATATTTCCCCAATTGTATCATCTAATATCAAACATGTCAAAGTTGTGTGTGTGTGCATGTGACTGGATGCATGCATAAGCACACATGTAAGTTTCTCATTGAAATCGCTGGGAAATTTTTCCAGACAAGAAAAATGAGAGATACTCTAACAGAACTTAATTGACAGAACAGTAGAATTCATCCAGCATTAAGATTGTTTAAAAAATATATTTTTATTGATTTCAGAGAGCAGAAGGGAGAGGGAAAGAGAGATAAAAACATCAATGATGAGAAAGCGGCCTCCTGCATTCCCCACACTGGGGATTGAGCTCACAATCCAGGCATATGCCCTGACCAAGAAGCGAACCATGACTTCCCAGTTCATAAATCAATGCTCAACCACTAAGCAATGCTGGCTGGGCTGTATTATGATTTTTAAAAAAATCTTTATTGTTGAAAATATTACAGATGTCCCCCTTTTTTCCCCATTGACCCCTTCTAGCCCACACCCAACCTCCAGCCCCAGACCTTCAGCACACTACTAACTGTGTCCATAGGTTATGCATAAAATTCTTTGGTTAATCTCTTCCCACCTAACCACTCTCCACCTAAGATTTTTAGATATAACTAACTTATATTTTAATATGGTATCACTGATCCCAGTAAGAAAAAAATTATAATGGTGGGTTGGTATAATGGCACAGAGGAATGATTAAAGAAAGTCATACATAGAAAAAAATACAGGCATATTTGCTAAGATAGGTGTAATATATTGCTTTTTGCTTTTCTTTTTAGAATTATGTCTATACACATCTGTTAGATTAATTCTTAGTTGGGCAAAAGTAGGTCTACAGTTGTGAGTACATGAAATACTCAGTTTATGCTTGTATTATTATTTATTTACTTGGGTCTCTCAGCCCAGCATGCCCCCTCTCACATATTGGGAGCCCTCAGGGGGTGTCATACTGATGGCTTAGGCCTGCTCCCTGCTCCCCTTGGGGAGCGGGCCTAAGTCACAGTCTGGCCTCCCTATGTGGGAGGTGACCAAGCTAATCAGGGGAAGTCACCAGCCCATCACCCTGCTGCTGCGCTGCTGCAACCACTGCCAGTCACCGCAGCCACCAAGATGTTTTCATCAACACGGACTCCAGTCCCTTCACCATGAAAAAATGACAACTTTCTTTAGGCATTTTCAAGATGTGTCTTTCATAGGTTATGACACTTCTTTCTTACCTTTTTTTTTTTAAAAAAAGTCCTCATCTGAGGATATGTTTCCATTGATTTTTAGAGAATGTGGAAGAGAAGGGAAAAACAGAGAGAAACATCAAAGTGAGAGGAACACTTTGATTGGTAGCCTCCTGCATGAGCCCTGACCTGGGCCCTGGCCAGGGAGGAGACTGCAATCTAGGTACATGCCCTTGGTCAGAATTGAACTTAGACCCTGCAGTCAGCAGGCTGAAGTATTATGCACTGAGCCAAACTGGCTAGGGCAGGATATGGCATTTCTTAGCCCTCCAGCAGTGGACCTTCATTTTTTTTCTTCAGGAGTGTGGTGGAAAAACCGTAGATCACCTTTTTGGATTTTTATTACCCAAGTTACTAAGAATATTACCAGTGGCATACAGGGAGCTTAGCCAGTGAGTGGTAAGAAAAGGTGTTTCCTCTGTAATTCTCTCTGATCACCAGCTCCACCCCTGCCCCTCTAATCCCAGCTTCATCCCTGACCAGGCCTGTAATCTTTGGCTGAGAATGCAGGCCTGGGCAGGGGACTCCCAGGCCCCTCCTGTCACGGGCTCCACCCCTGCTCCCCTACAACCTCTGGCCAAGGCTACAGGCCTGGGTAGGAGACCCCCAGGCCCCTGCTTTGCGGCTCCACCGGTGCCCAGACCCCTGCGATTGAAGGCTCTGCCTCTGCCCATGCCTGAGGCCTCTGGCCCAACCTTATGCCTGCACAGGGAACCCTCATAACCCCTCAGATCACCATCTCTGCCCCTGCCTCCTCCAATCACTGACTCCGCCCTTGCCCTTGCCTGAGGCCTCTGGTAAAGTCCTCTGGCCTGGGCAGGGGACCCCCAGCCACCTCTGATCACCTGTTCCACCCCTCGGGCCCCTGCCTCCCTCTCCACCTGCCTGGCTAACAGGCCTGAACACTTCAGTGGCGGGGCTGAGCTGGACTAGGCGCCGCCATCTTGTGGCCACGGGGGTCGCCATCTTTTGGCTATTGGGGTAGCCATATTTGTGATGGAGTGATGCCTAATTTGCATATTACTCTTTTATTAGGTAGTTTGTCAACCTAGATTCCCAATGCACAGATTTGTGCACTTGTGGGTCCCTCGGCATAGCCTGTGGGGATTGGGCCGAAACTGGCAGTCCAACACTGCCTGATGCTCCTTCCTGCCACTCCTGCTCATCCTGGCCCCGCTATACCTGCTGTGGTCTCTGGGCGGTGGTGGCCAGCATGAGTCCTGCATCTGGAGCCCTTTGGTTAGCTGGGCGGCACTTCCACTGTGGGAGCATACTGACCACCAGGGGGCAGCTCCTGCGTTGAGCACCTCCCCTCTGGTGGACAGTGCGGGTCATTGTGACCAGTCAACTGATTATTCAGTGGCTTAGGCTTTTACATATATCGATTACAACTTCAAAACTACTTTTTCCCACCCCTGCATATTGTATGTAAATATTTGAGGTAAAGCCATTTTAGATGCTTACACTTTCTTAAAATGACTTTTTTTATTTTAGTCATCATAATTTTGGGGTAGAATTTTCCAAAGGAATTATTAGTTGACACTGTTAAATTTCAAAGCTGAAACTTTTGCTAATGTGCTGTAAGAGTGAGTTGAAAGTACCCAAGAAATCAAGATCAACATGTTGTTTTTATTTTCTTACTTTGAGCCTACTTAATTAAAAAATCTAATTTGACACAAATAAGGTTCGAACATACTTTTTGGTTAACATTTTTGTTATACTATATACAGACTCTTTTTTCAAGGCAATGACAACAAACTCCTTCCTCTTCTTTCTTCCTTCTGTCCTTCATTCCTTTTTTATTTTTTTAATGTGGTGTTTACTTTAAGATAAATCAATTAGATAATGAAAGAACTTTCCCTTTTGAAACTCTTTCTATACAAAGTTTTTAATTTCATCCTCCGGTTGCACTTGCAATATATTTTCTTTGTTCTAGCTCAACTTGTTTAGTTTTAAAATTGAATTGGACACTTTTTAAATTAAATTTATTGGGGTGAATTTGTTAATTTGGTTGGCTTCAATCATATATTTCTGCTCTGTATACTGTATTGTGTGCCCACCACCCGAAGTCAGAATGCCTTCCATTAACATATATTAGGCTCCCTTTACTATCCCCCACCCCTCTGTCCTCTGATAACCAACATACTGTTGTCTATGAATTTCAGTTTTATATCCCACATATGAGTGAGACTATATGATTCTTAGCTTTTTCGGAATGACTTCTTTCACTTAGCATGATATTCTCAAGGTCCATCCATGTCGCTAATGTCAGTATTTCATTTCTTATTGCTGTGTATTATTCCATTGTATAGTCAGGGTTGTCCCAAAAACATGTATAAAAACTTTTATTTTTAATTTTTTAAAATATATTTTATTGTGTTTTTTTTTTACAGAGAGGAAGGGAGAGGGATAGAGAATTAGAAACATCGATGAGAGAGAAACATCAATCAGCTGCCTCCTGCACACCCTTTCCTGGGGATGTGCCCTCAACCAAGGTACATGCCCTTGACTGGAATCGAACCCGGGACCCCTCAGTCCACAGGACAATGCTCCATCCACTGAGCCAAACCAGCTAGGGCTGTATAAACACTTAGCAACTGATAACTCAATTGATGTTTCTTTCTTTTCAGCCAGATTAAGCTTTGAATAAAGGATGTTCATTCCAAAATGCTACTGAAAGTTTAAAAACACGGTTGAAGTACAAAATCTGCCTTTGTAATTATTCAAAGAGTGTCCCAAAAATGTATACATATTTTTTAAGTATACTTTTTTTTAATTGATTTCAGAAAAGAAAGGAGAGAGAGACATCAATGATGTGAGAGAATCATTGGTTGGCTGCCTCCTTCTCGCCCCATATTGGAGATCGAGTCTGGAACCCGGCATGTGTGTATACACATTTAAACAGTTGATAACTCACTTAATTTTCACTCTTTCTCAGGTTTAACTGATTTGAAATAAGGGGAGAAGCCAGACTAAGCTTTAAACAAGAAAATTTATCCACTAGACTTTTTTATGGGGATACATAAAAGATAAAGTTCATAGGACAAAACTGGCAACAGTTGATGAATTGAGGGCACACAAATACAAAATGAAATGATTCTTGATGATTGCCATTTCATTGCTTTCTGTTATCAGCAGTGCCTGGACCAGAATAGTCATCAGTTTGAAAACAGGCATTGAAAAAAAAATTATCAATTTCTGTAGATTCTTGTAAATTTGCAAAATAAACTCTTAAACAATGACTTCATAATCATTTAAGTATGTATGTATTTTTTAGGGGACACAGTATATGTTCCACATTTTCTTTATTCAATCCTCTATCTCAGAACACTTAGATTGTTTCCATGTCTTGGCCACTGTGAATAATGCTACAATGAACATTAGGTTGCATATTTTTTTGAGAATAAATATTTTCAAAATTTTTGAGTAGATACCAGAAGAGAGGTTCCTGGGTCATAGGGTAGTTCTATTCTTAATTTTTTGGGGAACTGCCAAAATGTTTTTCATAGTGGTTTTACCAGTTTACATTTCCACCTTTTTCTCCACCTCCTCTCCAACAGTTGTTATTACTTGTCTTGTTAATTATAACCATCTAACAAGTATGAGGTAGTGTCTCATAGTAGTTTTGATTTACATTTCCCTAATAGATAGTGAAATTGAGCATCCTATATAATAAAAGCCTAATATGCAAACACACCGAAAGGCAGAACGGCCAGTTGCAGTGACATGCACTATCCACCAGGGGGCAGATGCTCAGCGCAGGAGCTGCCCCTGGTGGTCAGTGTGCTCCCACAGGGAAAGCCAGAATCCGGGCTCGGTGCTGGCAAGCACCACAGGAAATGGGCCTAAGCCAGACATCCCCAAGGGGTCCAGATTGTGAGAGGGAACAGGCCGGGTCCAGGGATCCCTCCCCCAGTGCACAAATCTCATGTATGGGGCTTCTAGTCTTTTCATATAACTGGTGGCAATTTACATCTCCTTGGGTGAAGTATCTGTTCAAGTCCTCTGCTTATTTTTTAATTAGATTATTTGTTTGGCGTTGAGTTGTATAAGTTCTTTACATATTTTGGATATTACCCCTACTAAGAGTTGTTGTTTGCAAATATCTTCTCCCATTTGGTTGGTTGCCTTTTTGTTTTGTTGGCAGTTTCTTTTTGCTGTGCAGAAGCTTTTTAGTTTGATATAGTCTCATTCATTTATTTTTTTACTTCCCTTGTCTTTGGGGATCAAATGCATAAAATCTTCTCTAAGATCAAACTCCATAAGTTTTTGTTGTTTAAACTTAAGATATTTATACATTTTTCAAATCATAGCAGATAGGAGAATTATTGAACACTAAGGGCCCGGTGCACGACATTCGTGCACTGCGGGGGGGGGGAGGGTTCCTCAGCCCAGCCTGCCCCCTTTCAAATATTCAGAGCCCTTAGGGGGTATCCTACTGACAGCTTAGGCCCCCTACCTGCTCCCCTTGGGGAGCGGGCCTAAGCCACAGTCTGGCCTCCCTTTGTAGGAGGCGACCAGGCTAATCAGGGGAAGCCACCAGCCCCATCACTCCACTGCTGCAGCCACTGCCAGTCACCGCAGCCACCAAGGTGTTTTCATCAACAGGGACTCCAGCCCCTTCACCATGAAAAAATGACAACTTTCTTTAGGCATTTTCAAGATATCTCTTTCATAGGATATGACATTTCTTCTTTTTTTATCCTCATCTGAGGATATGTTTCCATTGATTTTTAGAGAATGTGGAAGAGAAGGGAAAAACAGAGAGAAACATCAAAGTGAGAGGAACACTTTGATTGGTAGCCTCCTGCATGAGCCCTGACCTGGGCCTTGGCCAGGGAGGAGACTGCAATCTAGGTACATGCCCTTGGTCAGAATTGAACTTAGACCCTGCAGTCAGCAGGCTGAAGTATTATGCACTGAGCCAAACTGGCTAGGGCAGGATATGGCATTTCTTAGCCCTCCAGCAGTGGACCTTCATTTTTTTCTCCAGGAGTATGGTGTAAAAACCCTAGATCACCCTTTTGGATTCTTATTACCCAAATTACTAAGAATATTACCAGTGGCATACAGGGAGCTTAGCCAATGAGTGGTAAGAAAAGGTGTTTCCTTTGTAGTTCACTGCGATCACCAACTCCACCTCCAGACCCCTGTGATCACTGGCTCTTCCCCTGCACAGGCTTGCAGTCTCTGCCTAAGGCTGCAGGCCTGGGCAGAAGACCCCCAAGCCCCTCCGATTGCCAGCTTCATAGAGCCCAGGCCTCTGCGATCACGGGCTCTGATCCTGTACCCTACCATCGCTGGCTCTGCCCTTGCCCCACTGGCAGCCTCTGGCCAGGGCTATAGGCCAGGGCAGAGGACCCCCAGACCCCTACAATCGCCAGCTCAGGCCCTTTCCCCTCTACAGCCTCTAGCCAAGGCTACAGGCCTGGGCAGGAGACCCGCAGAACTGTGCCATCACCTGCTCAGCCCCTGCCCCACTGCAGCCTCTGGCCAAGGCTACAGGCCTGGGCAGGGGACCCCCAGACCCCTGCTTTCCCGGCTCTGCCCGTGCCCAGACCCCTGAGATCGTAGGCTCTGCCCCTGCCCCTCAGATTGCTGGCTCTTCACACCCCTCTGATCACTGGCTCTGCCCCTGCCACTCCGATCACTGGCTCCACTCTTGCCCATGCCTGAGGCCTCTGGGGAAGGCCTCTGGCCTGGGCAGGGGACCCCCAGCCCCATCTGATTGCCTGTTCTATTGAATCTGATAAATTAGAGTTTTTAGGCATATAAATTTTCTGCTACTTATCATGAAAAATGATATGAAATTGCTACATAAACTTAAGTTGTTCTGATATTATCTTGATTAAGTGATTGATATGTTCATTTCCCATGTTACCCAACCTTGATTTTATTGACTGTGATGGTCCTCTGTGCATTTTCTGTAAAGGTTAAGTATGCCTTAAATAGCTTTGGTAAGGATTACTTTGAATTTTAGGAGTACACCGTATGTTAAATGCCAGCTTGGAGTATTACATGCCTGTTCTATTCCATTTTTCAAAAGCAGCCACTTGCTAGTGTTTTATTTGAACTCTTGAGTTGTTTGTACTATTTTATAAGGGAGAACATATTGCATTTTGGACACCAATTTTTCCCAGGCTATAGAATTACTTGTATAAAGTTCTACTTCAAGGAAGGGGAAACAACTTTGTTTTCTCTTCTCTTGCTATGTCCCCTTGATTAGAGATTGCTAACTTTCTCTAAGTTAGCAAGGGGGGCGGGAGTAAACATTAAGATATTTGAAACTTGTCATATATCTTTTAGTTTGAATTTCAGTATTTTGTTCATACAAAAGTATGAAATAAATTTATAGTTTTAGTTATTTGATTGAAAAAGGATTCTCATAAATTCCAGCTTTTATCGTATGATCAGATTTTTCCTGGACAAATAAAGATACTTATTGTTGCCAGTAGAGTTTGGCCTAACTTCTTGCTAGATACTAGTGATTGGTTTGGAAATCACGACTTGGCTTGTCCATTCGTGTCCCTCCCACCAAACTTAACCTCAGCAGAGGACTGAGAAAGGTTTGGTAGTTGAGAATAGTTCTTGTATGCTCTGAGTTTCCTGGGCTTCGCCAGAATTTTGCATGCAAGGCTATTCTTGTGGTTTTTCTAGCTGGGCCAAAACCAAAAAGCTTTGGAAACCTTGCAAAAAAACTTGTTCTAATATAGATTTAAGACTTGCCTTTATATTGTGACTGGATCATCAACCTGATAGTTAAAGGAGTGAAGGGAAAGTCTTTATTCTGTATTGAGGACATAAATTTCAAATTTTTGTTTCAGAATAGACCTTGAAAAATACCTTCATTGATAAAGAAATATTAAGTGATTAGGGTTTATTTAGTTAGTAGTTCCTTAAAACATGTTATTTTTTGCTTATCTTGTAAAATGCTCTTTAAATGTATGGGTTCTATTTTTTGTGATTAATTTTGATAAAACTTGGGAATTTTATCAATATCAGCTCTGTCCCACTTAGAAATTATTATTAATTATAGATTTTCTATTATTGTCATACGAATTCAGGCCATTCTAACATAAATATCTTTATTCTTAATAACATTGTCTCTCCATGTTGACCAGAATGAGATTTGACCTGTTCTGTTGGGGTTGAAAGTTTTTTCAGATCTTTTTATCTGAACTTATTCAACAGGTTTTTACCTCTAATAATAATGCTGGAAGAGTGATTAGTAGCAGCTGTAAAGAATGTCATTTATGTAACAATTGTAATTAATGTAATAGATCAATTATATGGATCTCAATCTTAATGAATTGTCATCCAAGTCTATCTGGATTCAGGCCTTTTTTAGTTTTAGATATTGCCTGAAATAATCTTATGTGTTTCATAATTAGACTTTAGGGGTGAAAAATTAGTGTGTGTTACAGATACATTTTTATTCATTTTTTAAAATATTTTTTATTGATTTTAGAGAGGAAAGGAGAGGGGGAAAGAGAGAGAGAAACATCATTGATGAGGGAGAATCATTGAATGGCTGCCTCCTGCACACCCCTTACTGGGGTTTGAGCCCAGAACCCAGGCATGTGTCATTGATCAGAATTGAACCCAGGACCCTTCAGTCCGCAGACCGATGCTCTATCCACCGAGCCAGACCAGCGAGGGTATTTTTATTCATTTCTTATTGGCCGCCAATAATCCATTTAGTGAAAGGATACATACTGTCGTTCTTAGGCAGAAAAGATATGTATGCAAAAACTACTTTTAAGTTTTTTAATTTTTTTTGCCTGTTTGAAATGATATAAAAGTGGAATGGTTAACTTTATTATTTTCTCTGAACTATAAAACACAGACTCTGAAAAAGGAAAGCAGAGATGTAAGAACCAGCAACATTTGGGTGGATAGCATTTTCTAATTAGTGTATAACACAGTATCAAAATAGAAGGCTGGTTTTGATTTTATCCTTAAGCTCTAGTTATTCAGCTTTGGGGAATCTTGATATATGAGAATATAAATTTTATACCAAAGATAAATTATGAGAGAATAGAATAATTTTTCATAATATTTTCAGAATACCTTAATTTTGACAGGGTAATGTATATTCAGTACATAATTCAAAAGACATGCAAGTATGAATTGTAAAAAATAAATTTTGCTCCCATTGCTGTCTGGGTATGAATCCCCAGGCTGTATATTTTCCAGAGGTGAGATAAGTTACTTAAAACTAACATGTGTCCAATTTTCAGTGCATTGATTGTCAAATTGTTTTATAGCAACGAGAAAAGAATTCTACCTATAATCCAGATATAGTGTGATTTAGTCCAGGTAGTCAAAAGCAAAAGTTCAAAGGTTATCTTGTTTTGATGTTTAGTAGGATAATCACATGGCTAAATGTTCTTGGTAATTAATCCACTGTAACAACCTAATGTGGGCTAATATTCAGCCAGAAGCACCACTTTGTGCCATCTTATACTAGTCAAATACTTCCATACCAGTTATTATATCACAAGTCCTCTGAGCCACTCTAATGGTGGTGTCCCTCCCCAGGGGCTTCTCCCTAACCCCACACAACCAAGCTGGAGCCAGCCCTGCAGGGACCCCTGGCACCTGCTCCAGTCCAGGCAATGGCACTTCTAATTGGTGCCCAATCCAGTGGATTTTATGATTAATATTTATCTGGAAAAGAAACCAGTTGACGTATCTTACATTATCATTTAAGTTCATAATGTTATTCTCTTTATGATTAAAAAAAAGAGAAAGTTTAAACTTTCTCAATTGTCTTCTGAAAAATTGATTTAAATAAAACCTAAATTTTCTCAATGTTAATTGCTTTTCAGTATGAAAAAAATTTTCCTTCTAATCTTTTTGATCCCTACTTGACTAATGGATCTTGATTAATTTGGAGGAAAATTCTTCACTTTAATGGTCTTAAATCTAGTAATTTAAAAGATGTTAATTCTAACTTAGATGAGTTTCATTTGTCATGAAAAAGTGAGGAATTTGGCTAAAAATATCAACATGAGTTTCATTTAAAAATAAGTTATAATTTCACAGAAGTCCTTTATTCCTTTATCGTTGGCAGTGAAGAAACTCTATTCTCATTGACTAGATAAGGACTGTGAGACATAGGGAAGCAATGCCTTGATCAAACACATATAAACAGAGGAGGAGCTTTAAGTGAGAGCCAGGTCCCTCAAAGCTTGATTCAGGGCTCCAGTCAACAAATTATACTGCCTCTGTGGAATGTTAATGCATGTGTATGCAGGCCAAATATTTTTGACATCCTGATGGGCTTCTCTTTTTCCATGGTCTCTGATATTTCTGAAAATGAGATGCAAGCATCTTTATTGTTTAAAAACCAGGTGTTTCATTTAACCCTATGAAAGTGTAAAGATTGTTTTAGACAGCAGTCTCTCTCTTCCTCTCTCTCTCTCTCTCCCTCTCCCTCCCCCCCCCCTCAATGAAACTGCCACTCTTACTCGAGTCACAAGGAACAATATTGTGGCATCTGAAGGAGAGGCATATCCATATGGCAGCTTTTCAGAAGTTTAAAGTATCTGGAAGGCAGACATGCAGAGGCTTTGTGCTGTACTTAATTTTAGAAACTTCTTAATTTTAATGTGTTGTCCATGGCACAAAAGAAATTTTCACTGGGAGACTTTTGTGGTGTTTGAGGTAACAACTCTTATGTTACTAGAATCCCTTAACAGCAAGGCCAGCAGGAACGATGCCCTCAGTTGTGAGGATTTTCTTTGGCTGTCAGAGCCTCCAGAACACTTTATAGCATGGCTAGACTATATTGGATTTCCATGTTTAGATCTACACCCATCATTTAACAGTTTTCTTTTTTGACTTGTATAGTACCTCTGCACTGTAATTCAAATACACAGAAAAACCTGAGGGTCACTGCAAATCCAGATGCTTGAGATCTGTAACTGCATCGTTTTCAGCAGCCTCAACATGACCTTGTTACTTTTTGATTTTTAAATTAAGGAAAAAGGAAGGAGAAATCTTTTTTGAATTAATTTTTCCATAATTTTTGGTCATAATTTCTTTATTGTTTTCTAAAAAGAAATGTGGCCAAATCCATTACTATCCCTCCTCAGATATCTGAAATTTGGTCTAGAGAAACATGTACCTCCCCAAGGGTTGAATTTACAGGGTCTGAATGTTGCCTAACTTTAGCCAGCCTGGGTAACAGGTGGCCAGGAACTTGAACTTGACTTTGGAAACAGTTTTAAGTAAATGAAAGCCTTAAGTTCGGATTGAAATCTTTCCCCTAGAGCAGCGATTTTTAACCTTTTTCATCTCATGGCACATATAAACTAATTTCTGTAATTCTGTGTCACATAAAAAAATATATATATATTTTTTACCAATCATTAGGTGTAATTTTGATTTATTCACACCAGACAGCTGTTGTTATATTGGCTGTTGTCATTTTTTTATTTGCTAATAAAAGGAAAAACAGACCAGTCAGTACCCCTAACTACTCAGGTATTGGTGGTGGTTTTTTAAAATTCTTTTTATTGTTGACACTATTACAGATGTCCTCCATTTCCCCCTTCCCCCCCCCCACCTTCACCACATTCTTATCTGTGTCCCTGGGCTGTGCATATATGCATATAAATTCTTGGCTAATGTCTTCCAGTCCTCCCTCCCTCCTTCCCTCTGAGATCTGTTTGTTCCATGTATCCATGCCTTTGGTCCTGTTTTGTTCATCAGTTTATTTTGTTCATTTGACTCCACATATAAGGGATATCATATGGTATTTGTCTTTCTCTGATTGTCTTATTTTGCTTAATATAATAATTTCCAGGTCCATCCTGGCCAGTGTGGTTCAGTGGTTGAGCCTTGGCCCATGCACTAAGAGGTCGCTGGTTCGATTCCCAGTCAGGGCACATGCCTGGGTTGTGGGCTCAGTCCTAGCAGGAGGTGTGTAAGAGGCAGCTAGTTGATGTTTCTCTCTCATCGACATTTCTGTCTCTCCCTCTCTCCCTCTCATTCTAAAATCAATAAAAACATGTTAAAAAATAATAATACTAATCTCCAGTTCCATCCATGCTCCAGTCGCAAAGGGTAAGAGTTCCTTCTTTTTTACAGCCACATAGTTCTCCATTATGTGAGGTACCACCTTAACACTTGCCAGAATGACTACTACCATTAGTAATAAAAAATCAAGTATGGGTGAGGCTGTGGAGAAAAGGGAACCTTAGTATATGCTAGTGGGAATGCAGACTGGTAGAGCCACTGGAAACCAGTATGGACTTTCTGCAAAAAAATTAAAATTGTAACTGCCCTTTGACCTAGTATCCCACTTCTGGAAATATATCCTAAGAATCCTGAAACACCAATTAGAAAGAATTTATGCATCCCCTATGTTCATAGGGAAATGCCTTTTGACCCAGTGATCCCATTTCTGGGAGTATATCCTAAGAATCCCAAAACATCAGTCAGAAAGAATATATGCACCCCTATGTTTATAACAGTGTTATTTACAATGGCCAAGATCTGGAAACAGCCCAGGTGCCCATCAGTAGACGAGCAGATAAAAGCAATGTAGTATGGCATGTTTTAACAATTCTTGTGGCACATCATTTGAAAATAACTGCCTTAGAGAATTATACTTTCTAGTCTTTTTACACTATACTTTTATTTATTTTTAAATTGAATTAATTGGAGTGACATCCTATATAATAAAGAGCTCATATGCTAATTAGACCCAACAGCCGAATGACTGTCTGGACGACCTTCTGGATGAAACCGAGACTGTGAGGGCCAGCCAAGGCAGCCAGGCTGTGAGGGCTGAGCTCCTTGCATGAATTTCATGCATTGGGCCTCTAGTTGAGTAATAAATTTATATAGATTTTAGGTGTACAATTCTGTAATACATCATTCTCATATTGCATTATCTGCTCACCACCCAAAGTCTCGTCTCCTTCCGTCACCATGTCTTTGACCCCCTTTACTGTCTTCATCCTAACCACCATACTGTTATCTGTGTCTGTGAGTTTAATTTGTTCATTTCTTACTTTCTCTTTTATATCCCACATATGAATAAAATAATATGGTTCTTGTCCTTTTCCACCTGACTGACTTCACTTAGCATGATACTCAAGGTCAAGAAAAAAACTGTTTGTTGGGACAACAGGGGATAGTTTGGGTTGCAGTAGTCTGCTATGGCTCTACTTCTCTACTCATTTAAATTCCATCATGTATTGGTTTTGGGTGGCATTTGACCTAATATCTGTTTTCTATGAATCTAATAATTGTAGAACTTATGACATATTTTCCCTTCCAAGGAGTTTGTATTCCTTCACACACTCTATTTACTCAAAGTTTATCCTGTAGAGTAGAAAGAATGGACATTTCTAGTCTAAAATAACCACATAAAATGTTGAAATCCTTGGTAGGGATTAAATATACTCAGCAACAAATTTGGTAACTGAACTTGGCAGTTATAATTTGAAGCTTAGTGAACTTTTCAATGAATGTTAGTACCATTCATACTATGGTTTTTAAAAAATACTAATCTTAATACAGGAATCATTAATTACTAAATAGCTATTGTGTGTGTCTACTACTACGTCCAAGGAACTCTTTAAGAAATTGTGTATAATAAATAAAGATGAGTAATACATAGTTCCTATACTAAAGGAACCTACAATCTTGTTCACACCTTTAAAATTATTGTTAAAGAGATATGCTAAATAGCTTTCCTCAGTTTCGTCAGTAAATTAAATTCCCTGGAATGATACAGGAAAACCTCTGAAAGAACTCTGGCTAAAACATAAATATGTTGAAAATTAATAAAACATTCCCTGCATTTGATAGCATTTTCTTTCATTATACAATGTGTGAATACATCTTTGTTTTACTTGGTTTTATACAAGTTGAGTTTCAATGCTTTATGTATGTTTAAAATAGTTTAAAAATATCATTTAAAGGGAAAAATTATTTGATATATCTTTGTATATTCTTGTATAAGCCCATGGGAAGGCTTCCTTGTATCTTTGATCTCTGTACAGAAATGACAGACAAAAAGTAAATAAATTGCAGGGAAATGTTAAGATTAACTTTTATTTTATATTTACAATATATGAGAAATTTAAAGGTGATTATTATGGTGTTTTACGTTGGAAAATAAATATCCAATCATATAGTGACTAGAGGCCCAGTGCATGAATTTGTGCACCTTGAAAGGAACTGTGGGCCACAAGGCTGCAGAGAGCACAGGGGTGGGTCTTTGCCCATCCTCTGCGCCCTTGCCCGGCCCCTCCTGCCACGGCCTCTGGTCCTCTCTCTGCTGGCAGTCCCGCTCCTGCTGCCACCACTCCCATGCACTAGCAACACCAGCCCCGCCTGTACCCGCTGATGGTGTGGAGTTATTGGAACTGGTGCTGGGTGCCGGCAGTGGGTGTGAGTGGAGGCTCCAGCGCTGGCTGTGGGTGCAAGCGGGACAGGCACCAGCAGCAGGTATGAGTGCTAGGCAGGACCACGGTGCGCAGGAGCAAAGAAATTCTAATAACTACCAGGGGCTTGCCCCGATAACAGCGACTGGCACCCCCCCTTGGTCTGGCGCCCCCATTTACCTACTCCACCATCCCACTAAGGCCAATGCCCACCATGTTCCACGAATGCCCCCGGGTGGTCAGTGCAAGTCATAGCGACCAGACCTTTGGTCTTTTTTGCATATTAGCTTTTTATTATATAGGATATCTCAAGCCATAAAAGCAGGTGGCTAGTACTAGATGTGTACTTGTATGTCCAAAATGGTTAATATTCTAGTTGTGAGGAGAGTTTTTAGAGTATGGCACTAATAATCCCACTGTTGAGTAATATAGGACACAGTTTTAAATGACCTTGCTGTGGCACAGAAGTTAATATCTGCTACTTGCCCCTTTGTACCTTTTTGCATTACTATTTGCCTCCACTCTTACTCAAACTACACTTATCTGTTTAATGTTCTCAGTGTGTAACAGTGAGCCTTGTAAGCAGGCTTTGGGCATATTTTCTTTCTCCGATACACACATTGCATATACCTATAGTGTTTGGTTATCTAGAGATTGTTTTTCTTTAACAAAAGAAATAATTCAGTAAGAACAACCTTTTTTTTTTTTTTAATTTTCACATTCCCAGGACTACCTTTATGTCTCTTTTGTTAGATGGGTGGATTTAAATAACTGAATGGGACTAAGACAAGAGGTTTGAACTATAGGAAAGGCTGGTTACTTGTGTATAGCTTTTCTCCATGGTCCATAACCACAGTTTTGGCTCTTACTTGACTTGTTAACCTATAGTGCTTGCCTCTTTTAAGTTTGAAAGAAAATGATTATATGGTGTATACATCAATCACTAGAGGGAAAAATATATTCAATTGTGTTTCTTAAATACAGTGAGAAAATATTTTATTTCATGAACTTACTTGTACCCCCAAAGGATATAATCTACTAAAAATTATAATTGGGTATTTAAAATGTGGTGGTATTTGGAACCATATCAAATAGGGAAGTGCAAACAGTTCTTACCATTAAGCTAAAACAATTGTCATATCCCAAGTCCACAAAAAGATTGGCATTTTTCTCTCTATAAAAGATGCAGTGACTGTACCCAAGGAAATTGTCTCTAACTATACTGTTCTTTAAATATTCTGAAGTCCAACAGATAATATATTACATTTTGCCAAATGTAAATTAGAGGTTTGCATTACTGAGTCACAGTTTAGAGGTTACATTTTGGTGCCTTATATTAATTAATTATTACGGAATCTTTAGAGGACATATACTGAAAGGGTAAAACAGTTCTTTCATATATATACTAGGGGTCCGGTGTGCAAAAATTTGTGCACTTGGGGGGTCCCTCAGCTGGGCCTGTGCCCTCTCACAGTCTGGGACCCCTCGAGGGATGTCCACCTGATGGCATGCCTGACCAGCCTGGGTTAGGGGCTGATGGCTGTTTTTAGTCTGGCCACATCCTCTTCAGGGAGGGGTCCCTCCTGGGGTACCTGGCCAGCCTGGGTGAGTGGCTGATGGCTGTTTGCAGCGAGGCTGGATGGGATTTATTTAACTTATAAAGTTGAAACTTTGTTGCTTTAACCGGAGCCCAGGAGAGGTTGCCCCTGACAATCCAGGCTCCTAGCGCTTCCTTGAGCCCAAGGCAGGAAGTAGGTAATTGAGGTTTGTTTGTCTTCTATAATTGAAACCTTGTTGCTCTGAGCAGAGGCCACAGCTGGCCTAGGCAGACAGGAGCCTTAGCTTCCTGCATTGCTGGGGCAAGCCTCCTGCTTATTCCAGCTCAGACTGCCCACAGCTCCCATTGACCCAACGTCCCAGCAAGACTGGCTGGAATCAGGTTTTTGGGGTTTATTTATCTTCTAGAATTGAAACATTGTTGCTTTGAGCAGAGGCTCAGATGGCCTGACGGAAGCCTCCTGCTTATTCCAGCTCTGTGGCTACCGGCTGCCATCTTGGCTGGGTTAATTTGCATACAACCGCTCTGATTGGCAGGTGGGCGTGGCTTGCCTGGTGGGTGTGGCTTGGGTGTCTCGGAGTGAGGGTCAATTTGTATATTGCTCTTTTATAAGATTAGATTAGAGACACGGTGCATGAAAATTCATGCACTGGAGGGTGGGTCCCTTAGCCTGGCCTGTCCACTCTCACAGTCTGCGAGCCCTCAGGGGTGTGAGGCAACCTAGTGATCAGGGGAAGGCGACACTCCATCACACCTCTGCTGCTGCCACTGCTGGCTGTGCAAGCCTTGGCCAGCCCTGGTTACCTGAGCCTCTGAGCCTTGGGTGGCCTTGGGCGCCTGGGTAGCTGCCATCCAAGGCTTGTCTGCACCTTGGGCAGGCTTTGGAAGGCTGGGAGGCTAAGAGGAATTAGAGTCTCTGGAGGCAGGCACGTGGCATGGCCGGGCCCGCCTGGAGATGGGTCCGGCCTTGCCACGTGCTTGCTGCCCTGGTGGGGCTAAGGGGACTGGGTACCACCATCTTTTGGCTGTGAGTACCACCATCTTTGAGGGTGTGACAATTATTAGCATATTCCCTCCTAATTGGCTCTGGGCACTGCCATCTTTGATGGTGGGGCAGTCAATTAGCATATTCCCTCATTGGCTGTGGGTGCCACTGTCTTTGTGCCAGTGTGAGGGTCAATTAGCATATTCTCTCTTTATTAAGTAGAACTAACTGCAGTCTGGTGTCCCTCTGCAGAAGATGATCTGGCCAATCAGGGCTTGCCAGAAGACCTCAGGCTGCTCCCTCCGCCCTGGCACCAGGCCAAAGGAACTCAGGCTACACCCTTTTCCCTGATGCCAGGCCAGGGGACCTCAGGCCATGCCCCCCGCCCTGGCCCCAGGCCAGGGGACCTGAGGCTGTGCCCCCCACCCAGCGGGACTTGACAGGGTCCTTAACGTGTGCCCTCTGCCCTGGTGCTGGGCCAGGGGACCTCAGGCCATGCCCCCCACTCCAGCACCAGACCAGGGGACCTCAGGCTGTGCCCCTGCCCCAGCGCCAGGCTGGGGGATCACAGGCCAATCCCTCCGCCCAGCAGGGCTTGATGGGGGACCTCAGGCCATGCCCCCCAGCCCTGGCACCCAGGGGACCTGAGGCTGCACCTCCCCACCTGGTAGGGCTTGACAGGGTGGGACCGGCTGGGTCTGGATCTAGCCCAATGAAGGGAGCTGTCCAGGTTTGGGTCTTGAGCGATTTTGAGGTGCACGTGGGTGGTTGAAGACTTGACTGTGGGTTGCATGGTGAATCCCAGACTCTGACAGGAGGAAGATTTCCATATACGTTTTACTAATTTTCTTTAATCTCTGACACTTCTATTATAGAGAAAGGGCAAATAGCAGTATTAAAATATTTTCTCTAATTAATCCCCCCCTTTTTAAAAAATATATTTTATTGATTATTTTTACAGAGAGGAAGGGAGAGGGTTAGAGAGTTAGAAACATATATTTGTTAATCCTCACTCAGGACATTTTTTTCCCCAGTTGATTTTTTAGAGAGTGGGAGAGTGGCAGGGATAGGTAGAGACAGAGAGAGAAACATTGATGTGAGAGAGACACATTCATTGGTTGTTTCCCACCATGACCAGGGCGAGAGATCTAGCTTGAAATCAAGGTATGTGCCCTTGACTGAAATGGATCCCCCAGGACCCTTCATTCCTCAGGCTGATGCTCTATCCAACTGTGCCAAAATGGCTAGGGCAGCAGTTCTTTGTATTTTGATTAAACCTCAGTCAGAGCTCTATTCCTTTACTAAATGTACTGTAATTCTGTAGCTTTAGAGTAGTGACTATTGAATTATAGCAGTGGTAGCATCATCAGACAGTCTAACATTTGCAAGAGAAAGTTAATTATCTGAAAATTTGAGGCTTGTCCCGAGGTTCAAAAAGTATTTTATCTTAATGTTATTTAAATGCATGCATATTTATTAAACTTCTTAATGCATGTTGTTTCCTACCACGTAAATCTTATTTTCATAACAGATATTATTTGAGAGATTTGGCTCTTTTTTTTTTTTTTTTTTTTTGCAAATGTGCCAAACGTCTGTTTTCTATAAGACATGTGTCTGTTTCAACTTACTATTTTGATTATGAGTAGTTTATTATCCAGATAGACCTTCAAAAATAGAATATTTGCTTAAGAGTTCTTACATATATGGTTGAATGCATATTTTAGAATGATTTGGGGTTTATAAATAGCATGTAAGATAATATTGAGAACATGTTTAATATAAGATATAATGCTTTACAAAAAAGGAAGGGGAAAATATGATAATCTAAGCATCTCCAATAAGGAAGTGAGTGGGTGGAGCGCCTTCACATGCTGATTTTGCTTCCTTTAGAACAGCGCTAAGGTCTTTGATTGAGGTTCCAGCATTTACACTACCCACTTAAGTTTGTCCAGTCTCCCAGGTTTTATTACTTTTCATTTAAACTGCCATGACATTCCGACTGACTTCCACACGTTGACTTATACCTTTTCACATTAGGGATGTGAACTTCCTGGGGGGCAGTTCTTTTATGTTTGAAATTGTTCAGACTTTCCATCTGCTTTTACTTGCCTTGTGGTCTTGAAGATCATGCTTGGCCCATGGGATAGTACAGTGTGCCGAGAGGATGTAGAGTTTTGTCAGCCAGTGAAATATGTCTGGGGTTTCTTTTTTTCTTCTTCTTTTTTGCAGCAGCTTTCATTCGCTCCTCATCCTGTGTGGTCTTCACTAAACTGAATTTATATTTAACAGAACTACTCACTCTCTTTATCATCTTCTATGACTTGGCCTTTTTAAGGAGAGGTGTGTTGAAGGAACATCTGGCCAAAAAAACTGTCGTCTTGGTAATAGGAAAACTTAAACCCCAAAGCTTCAAGTAGTGTTATATATGATTTGCTTCAATATTCACAAATGTGAATTTTCTAATGCAGAAGTGGATCATATTTCAGATATGTGCAACTGTCAAAAAAATTCTCATGCCAACAGTAGAGTCCAAGTTTTGTCTGTGATCCAAATTACTTTTTTGTTTATTTTTAGGCACTGCTACAGTCTTCAGTTAAGCAACAAGTAGAAGCTATTGAAAAACAGTACATTTCTGCAATTGAGAAACAAGCACACAAGTGTGAGGAGTTGTTGAATACTCAGGTAATAAAATTGCACATCCATTACATATTTATACGTTTTTTCTGCCTCTCCTCCCCTGAGAACTTTATAACTATTCACTTTTGAACCATTTACTTTCCCTGGTGTATTTTGGAGCACAAGAATATGCTTATGTAGACTCAGTATTAAAGTTAGGGAATTTTATGATGGACTAAAAATAGGGCTAAAGGACTAAAATATATGCGACTTCCTCAAATTAATGATAATTCTAATGTTGCTTTCTGGGTCATTATATTATTTATCAAATAAGAGAAGCAAATAGCTGATTATAAATGTGTTATGGAATGTGTAATGATTTTTAGTGGTATAAGATTTATAAATAATATGTGCATTTTTAAAAGTATTTATGCTTGAGTTACCTTTCGTTGCATGAAGGCATTGGTTTCTATTTGAATTTTTCCATTGACTTTTTTTCTTCCTTAATTTAATGTTTTAGAAGGCATTAAAGACTCTATTAGCTGATTTATATTAATCAAGTATTAATGGATGTGTCATAATATAAATAAGAATGCAAGAAATTCTCAACAACACTTTTGAATAACAAAACTTGGTAGGTGAAAATAAAATAAACTTTATTTAAAGGACCTATTTTGTATCATGGGAAGAAAATATACTAAGAATTAAGAAAACAGAATTAGGTAGTAAATTTAAATGGAGATTTATATATATGCCACTGCATCCCCAAAGTAGAGGTCAGTTCTGTTAAATATTCAATGTCTTTTTAATAAATGGTTTAGAAAAGGAAATACACAGGGAATTTTATAAATTTGATCTAATAGTTGTACTATTTTGGGTGGTGAAATTCTAGGTTGTCTCAGGAATGAAGTTTCTGTGACTTCATAATTTAACAGAAAAATTAAGGTCATAGAACTGGAAAACAGCATAAGGTATATATTAGCCAGGACAGGCTAGGTTATGCCCTAAACTCCCTGGCTTCAGATAACAAGTTCTATACCTTATTCATGCTGCACGTACACTGAGGATTATCTTGGAGCTTGGTCTCATGTTGTCCTAACCCTAGAAAATAGCCTTGATAGCATCCTTCCTATGTAAAACATTACCTGTTACTGTTGCAGAGTGAAAACAAGCCCAGGCAAGTTTATTACCAGTAATTCAATGTTCTGCACTGGAAATGACACTTTTATTCCCAATTTATTTTACAGTCATGATAGGGCCAGGTAGTGAAATCCTACCATGAACCTTGGGGAGAGACCAGGAAGTATGTGATAAACAGCACTAATATACCCATCTGCTCTTTTGGTCACCAAATATTCAGTCTCCATCTCACAGGCAAATATGCTTATTGTATTCCTGTGGGTGAAAATATGAAAGTTCTGTTCAGCTAATGCCTCAAGCTAAAAAGTCCAGGATTTCTGAGTGATGGGGAATGATGTGCTGCAGTTTCCATATTATCTGGTCCAAATATGTAGTTCTCTTTGAACGGAAGAACTAGGAACCAAAATATATGTTGTTTACCTATAACAAATCTAGTATAGAGTGGTGAGACAAAGGTAAGGTATTTAATCACTCTCAGTAGCAAATATTAAGCATTAGAGATGCATAGCTATTAACATGTACTACTTCTAACATTTCAGTGAACAGATTAAATAAGAATCTCTGCAGTGGGGATAAAACTGCTCTCTGATTTACCATGATTTTCTTTTTAGGGTTTAGGGCAGGGTCTTTAGTCCATTGTATTTTATGCTCTTGTAGATTTTAAATTTTTCTGTATCTTTGTTGGCTATATCTAATGTAGTATTGGCGATTATACAATTTTTCAGCATGCTTTCTGTCTATAGAAAATTGGGAGCCATGATCATTTTAAGTAGTAAATAGTCACAATTCAGGGCAATGGTTATTTTAGCTTCTTACCTGTTTGATTACAATTGGTTTCATTTAGCAGAGGCAAATCAAACCCACAGTTGTTTCAGAGACCTCCTTCTTATATTTAATGTCTTTAAATGCTTTCCTCCTCATTCTTGTCTATCTGTGTGTCTCTATTTTTCTGGTTAAAAATAACTTAATTTAACAAACCTGGTTTAAAGAAATCTGATTGATCTCTTTTCTTCAAACCATTTGGTCTAAATGAAAAAATATATGTAATGTTAGAGACCCAGTGTATGAAATTCGTGCATGGGCGTGGAGGTCCCTCGTCCTGGCCTGTACCCTCTCACAATCTGGGACCTTTCAGTGGGTGTCTGATTGCTGGTTTAGGCCCAGTCCCACAGGGGTCCCTGTGGATTGGGCCTAAACCAGCAGTTGGACATCCCTCTCGCAATCTGGGATTGCAGGCTCCTAACTTCTTGCCTGCCTGCCTCATCACCCCAAACCACTTTGCCTGCCTGCCTAATTGTGCCTAACTGCCTCTGCCTGCCTGCCTGATCGCTCCTAACTGCTGACCTGCCTGCCTGATTGCCCCTAACTACTCATCTGCCTGCCTGAACATCCCTAACCACTCCGCCTGCCTACTTAATCACCCCTTACCACTTGCCTTTCTGCCTCATCACCCCTAACCCCTTGCTTGCCTGCTGTATCGCCCCTACCCACTTTCCTGCCTGCTTGATTGCCCCTAACCTCCTCTGCCTACCTGCCTCATTGCCTCTAACCACTAGCTGGGGGTGGGTGGGGGGGCGAGGCTGTTCTGGTCTCTAGTCATTCTGGTTGTTCCACTGTTTCTGTCACTGGGCTTTTATTATATAGAATGGACACAGCTTTATTGGTTCTTTGATTGGAGACACCTTAATTGTTAAATCTTTAGCAATGAGTATGACTAACATAAACTTTGCTTTAATATTTTCTGCAAGGCTGAACTTCATTGGTCTTTTTTCCTCAAAGGCCTTCTCAGTTGTTTGTTTTATAAATTGAGGTTGGGAAGAAGGCTGTGCCTCCAGGTCCCCAATTTTCTGAACTTTTTCTAGTACTTGTAATGCATTACTTGTGAATCATCTTTTGTTGTTGTTTTGTTAATTCTTGCTAGAGGGTATTTTTCCCATTGATACTTAAAGAGAGAGGAAGGAGACAGGAGAGGAGAGGAGGGGAGGGGAGGGGAGGGGAGGAGAGGAGAGGAGGGAGGGAGAGGGGGAAGGGAGGGGAGGAGGAGGGGGAGAGGGAGAGAGAAACATCCATGTGTGAGACACACATTGATAGGTTGCCTCTTTCGAGGCAGGGATTGAACCTGAAACCCAGGTACATGTCAGTGATTGGCAATCAAACCCGTGACACTTTGGTCAGAGGACAGCATCCCACGTAGCCCCAGCTTTATTCTCTTGTCTATCTTTTATAATCCTTCACCACTTCCCCTTCAGGTTCACCCATAGCCATGCTGGTGCAGCACATCAGTGTTTTGGCAATTTTTTTCATACTATTATAGGGATAATAGGTAAAAGGGTAGGTATCAAAATCCAAATTTTACAAGAATTAATGACACATATTACTTTTAGTTTTACTTAACTTTATATGTAATTGTTATAAAATAATAACAACTCTAATTTTATTACTTGTATAAGAATTGTAGTGTTCTTATTCTAATCCATTCTTAATATACCATCAGGATCACTTACGTCTCATTTTCATAAAATAGGCAGAAAAAGAGTGCCTTGAGACTATTTATCTGAGAGGAAAAACACCTTTTACTACCTGCTAATTATTGCCTCAAAGATATATAGTGATAGGTTGGCAGGTTGTGGCTAGCCGTAAAATTATTTTTCTCTCTCACCACATACTTCACTTTTCTGTATTCTCCATATTTAGTAAATTTAAGAGAGTGAATAAAGCAGTGAAATTTTACATTGAAATATACTAAATGGAAAATAATAAGGTTACTTGTTATTTCTCTTGAATATATTCTCTGAGAGGAAAGACAGATTGTTATCCCCATTTAAAATAACATGTGACATTTACATTAAGAGGAAGCCACAGAAAGAACAATCTTACTCAGTTCTCCAGGAAAAATTCACAATGATAAGGAGAAATTAGAACTTCTTAATTCCCGTATAATTTTTTTTGTTTTCTAATTCCTTTGTTTTGCTTTTTCCCTGTCACTGCTCTCCCTCAGTACAAAGATCACTCTTTTTGACAGAGGACATGTTCAAAGAGAACAGAAGCCTTCGAGTAGTGAAAAGATTGCTACTGTGCACCCACCAGCCAATAACATGTGCATGATTGCCTGTCCAGGCACATTTTGATCAAGGTGCCTACAAATGAATATGCTGAAACATGGCCTGTGATCTTTTGACGCATGTTTTAAAAAATGAGCTAAATACCTGAGACTGGAAATAGAAAAGAACTCTTCACTTTCAAAAAGAATGTTTCATAAACTGGTGATTGTAATGATGGTTCCTGGCCTGATTCCAGGTGGATTGCTAAAGAAGACTGGTAACTTCTGGAACCGAAGTTGATTAGCTAAGAAAATATTGTCCAGCTAAAATCACCCTTTTGGGGGAGAGATTTGCTAGGCTAGTCAGTCAAAGATTATCTAACCGTTAATACATTAGGTCTCTCACAAGATCACTGGGAACAAAAGGGTGAAAAATAATTGACTAAGTAAGTGGCCATATCACATATATAAATATATGGAGTGATATCAAGTTGTGGAATTGTCTGTAATGAAATGCCACAGGGTACTATCTTCTTCCCTATTCTGCTCAGTAATTTTATTAATAATTTGGAGGAGAATAGTGAAAGCATTTTTTCACATTTGTGTATGGCATGAAATTGTGTTTAAAACACTTTTTGGAGACTGGCAAAGTTAGGCTGTATCCAAAGTAAAGTTCAAAAGCAATAAATATTAGCATTTATACTTAAAACTTAAGCATTAGTAGAGGATTTGGATCCCAACTTAGCCATATAGCATGTATTTCACATTTAGGAGTTTTATTTAGTAAGTTTTAAAAGCAGGTTTTAAAAACTAATACAATTTTATTTGATATAATTGAAACCAACTTTCCAAAGGGGTGGGTCGTTTTTTTAAAATATTATTTTCAAATTGGAACATATTTAAAGGACAGTGAATATAGAGTTGAAGGGACATAAAAACATATAATACGAAGAACAATTAAAGGCACTACTTGAATTAAGTTACCTGCTTTGAAGTGTGTTATGAAAAAATAATTGACTTATTTTGGATCATTCTAGATTCAGTGTATTGAAAACAGAGAGAAACTTTTTAACTCAACACAAAAATGCAAAGATATGTTAGGGTTCACCTAACTATATTAGACTAGAAGCCTGGTGCATGGAAGTTTGTGCACTGGGTGGGGATGAGGGGGTCCATCAGCCTGGCCTGCCCTCTGTCACAGTCTGGGAGCTCTCAGGGGACGTCCTACTCATGACTTAGGCTCATTCCCCACAGGGAGCGGGCCTAAGCCGCAGTCTGACCTCCCTCTGTGGGAGACGACCAGGCTGATCAGGGGAAGACGCTGTCCCCATCACCCTGCTGCTGTTGCCACTGCCGGCCATGGCAGCTGCGAGGCCTGACCCTGGGCCTCGAAACCGCCAGGGCTCATGGCTGCCTGAGCTCGAGGACTCACAGTCACTGTGGCTTTGTCCAGATGGATGTCCAGAAGACGTCCACCCTAATTAGCATATTACCCTTTTATTAGTATAGATTGATATGAAATTAGCAATATCAGACAATTTTTACCTAAAATAATAGCTATTTCATATGATTTAACTTACTATAAAGGGATAGTGAGTAGTGTTTTCTCAAGGTAGCATATTACCTTTCTCTGGAGTAACTTTGTCACAGCAATGACAGTCATTAAATGGATAATTTGTGAAGGGGCTCTAAGCATTGGCTGAGTAGTCAGATTAAGTATTCTTTAAGTTATGGCCCCAAGATTTTGTGATTTCAAAAATTGAGTTTAATTTGCATTAACTGGGCATTTGCTGAATGGAGATCCAGATAGACATGGGCATGAGTATAGTTGACATTACCATTCTTGCCTTAGAAATTCCTCATTTGTCTACACACATAAAGACTTTTTACTGTACTTAGGGACATGATAAGAAAATATTTAATGTTAGGCTGTTTACTTCAGTCCTTAAAGGGAATATATTTTTATTAATTTCTACCTTTACATTGACAATTTTTTTAAAAGCATGATTTTATTTCTATAAACCAATATGTTAGGTATTTTTCTTCAGAAAGGTTAACATTTTTCATTTAAAAAAAAATATCACTGGATAAAATTAATTCCTTGGGTAGAAAAAATTTCTTATGAAATTCTTTTTTATTAACTTATAGATGATAAAGTATCGAAAGTAGATTGCAGAAATAGTCAATATGTATAAAGAGGTAATATGCAAATTAGGCCAGTACGCCTTAAAGGTCACGACCAGCTCAGGAAGAAGGGCCTGGTGCACACCCAGAGCCTGAGAGAACAATAGATAGGGCGGCCCATGCCCAGCTCTGGAGCCAGAGAGAACAGCAGGCAGGGGGGCTGGCCCCCAGCTCTAGCCCCAGGGCCGGGTTTGATTCTGATCAAGGTCATGTACCTAGATTGCAGGCTCCTTCCTGGCTGGGGCCCACATCAGGGCTCATGAAGGAGGCTACCTTCAAAGTGTACCTCTAACATTGATGTTTCTCTCTGTCTTTCCCTCTCTCTTCCACACTCTCTAAAAATCAATGGGAAAATATTCTCATGTGGGGATAAAAAAAGAAAGAAAGAAATGTCATATCCTATGAGAGAGATATCTTGAAAATGCCTAAAGAAAGTTTTCATTTTTTTGTGGTGAAGAGTCTGGAGTCCATGTTGATGAAAACACCTTGGCGGCTGTAGCGACCAGCAGTGGCAGCAGCAGTGGGGTGATGGGGGTGGCACCTTCCTCTGATCAGCCCAGTTGCCTCCCGCAGAGGCAAGTGGGGCATTCCCTGAGGGCTCCTGGACTGTGAGAGGAGGCAGGCTCTATGATCTTTAGAACACGTGAGTTTGTCTAGAATTGCACTGGGGCTGAGGGATATCCACTCCCCCCCCCCCCCAGTGCATGAATTTTGTGCACTGGACCGCTAGTAGTAAAATAACTGCTTACTATAAAACCTATCTACCCACTAAATTTTTTTTTTTTACTCTGAGATTTTTTTAAATACGGTTTTTATTGATATTAGTGAGAGGAATAGGGAGAGGGATGGAGATAAACATCGATGATTGGCTGCTTCCCGCATGCTCCATACTTGGGATCAAGCCTGCAACCCAGGCGTGTGCCCTGACCTGGAATCAAACGGTGACCTCTTGGTTCATGGTTGACAGTCAACCACTGAGCCACTGGGACTGCTTTGAGATTTTTAAAATAACTTATGTTCTGTTTTCAGTGATAACAATTTTGATGAAAAGGAGGCATGAGGAAGATCTTTATACTTAATGGATTATCTATCACATGAGCAATTTAATAATTTAGATTGGACAGCTATTTATTATTTTTGATATCTTACAATTAAAGCTCATGAATCAGAAGTTGGTGTTAGATGAAAATAGTTTTATTACTTGTGTACTCAAAACAGCATTATTCCATTGGTCACAAGGATTAGCTAAATCAAACTCTGAAATATTCTGCATTTAAATTCTTATCATTTGAAAAAAATAAATTCTCATCATTTGCATTACTTTCAAGGTCTGTTTCAAGAAATGGTGATGCACCCTGGCCAGTGTGTTCAATGGTTAGAGTGCCCACACACCGAGGGGTCACAAGTTCGATTCCTATTCAAGGGCACATACCTGGGCTGCAGGTTTGATCCCAGGCCCTGGTTGGGACATGTGCAGGAGGCAACCAATCCATGTGTCTCTCTCACAGAGATGTTTCTCTTTCTCTCCCCCTCCCACCCTAGCTTACACACTCTAAACATCAATGGAAAAAATGTCCTTGGGTGAGGATTAACAACAAAAATGTTGACCCATTAGGTATCTCAAAAATGGTTTTTATGGGTACTTACGAGTTCTCCATTTATTCCTCTTGTGACTTAATCATTATTATAGAGCCTGTAACATTTGATTGTATGAATGACAGTAAAAGAGGAAATAAATAGATAAGTAAAGTGAGGACTGAAGTTCAGATTATGAAATTATCGGATTTACTATAAGTAGTATGTCTAAAAAAGCATTCACATTATATTATAGGTGCATGCTCTAAGCATTTTACTCTATTAACTCATTTAATATTTACATTTCATTTTAGATGTTGCTGGAATGAAACAAATAGATTAGACTACCTAGAACAAAGCTATATAAAGAGTATAGTTATTCCCAAAATAGTACTTCTGTCAGCTCTTCTCAGAGTGAAAGAAAAAAGGACCTGGAGTAAATGGAAGGCTTTATAGTGACAGCAGCCTCCAGCTGTTCAGGGCAGCTCCTTCTGTGTACCCCATAATGCAGCACTAGTAAAGCCCATAAATCAAAGGCTACCAGGACCCCACCTGTAGTCTAACAAAGTTTGGTTTATAAGGTTGCTGCACAAAGGATAATATACACCAAGGGAACTATGAATATCTTAAAAGGGCAAGTAGGGAAGAATATTATAGGATTTGGGGTGCTGGAATTAGTGATGGAATGGTCTTGCAGAGATTTGTAAGAATTTATTTAAAAAGTGACTAAAACAGTCTGTGATCTTACACGTGAGTTTGTCTAGAATTACTGTTAGATTAGTTTCTTTCTGTGCTCTTAGCTTAAAATATATGGGTCTGAGTGAAGTATTGATAAAAGATTTAACCTCAGATAGTCTTTTATGCACATCATGGGTAGGTCCAACACCATTTGTTTTGTGACTCAACTGTGTTTTGCAAAATGTGGTTTTTGTTCCTGCTTATACTTCTCCCTCTTGGGTTAGTTGCCAGTAATACTGTCTTTTACTTTATCATGATAATTGTAATCGTTTTCTGACTTAACTTCAAGTGAAGGGAGTTAATCATACTCCCCAGATCATTAGTTCATGGCATATTATCCTATTGGTTCTTGCAAAGCCTCTGTGTGTGTGTGTGTGTGTGTGTGTGTATGTGTTTATTTTGCAAAAATGGTATTATGTTAGAACTCATTCTGCGTCCTACTTTTTTCCACTAAGGTTTATGCTTCTAAAATCTGCTATACATTGTGCTTTTAAAATTCAAAACTGTTGGTATATGTACATGATTTTCCATGTTTTAGTATCTTTCTGTTACTATATAAATCTAATTTATTTTTCAAAGTTGTAGCCTCCATATTTTCTCTCTCCACTCTCTCATAGTGGAGCTCTAGGTTGTCTCTTAATTCTTTATCAACCCAGTAATTTTTATGTGTTCTTATAGTTAAGTGCAAGAAAAAAATGTTTGTCCATCCATTTGTCCATCAATTGTTGATCATATCCATACAAGAGTATAAATGCTGTATGATAGGACATGCATATATGTAAGTATTGCCGATTTGTTCTCCAGGACGGTGGTGACAGATTACACTCTTACCAGCAATATACTGATTTCTACATCCCCCAAACGTGGCATTATCCAGCTTCTAATTTTTACTCTTTTAATAATTGACACATCATTCTTAATTTGCATTTATCCTAAATTTGCTAATTTAGAGGATTACCTTTTCAATTAATTGCCTATTAGTCTTTTTTAAAATTGAGGTTGATCAATATTTTTTGCCAACTTGCAGTAGTTCTTTGTAAATTTAAATATTAATCCCTAAAGAGTTTTAGATAAAATGAATATATTTTATCTGTAAATGGAATACAAACTTCATCATTAGTGTTTATTGCCAAAAAATTAATAAATCCCTAATTCTAATATAGTCCAATTCATAATTTTTGCCTTGTGGTTTGTACTTTAAGAATTCCTTTATTATTATTACAGCCAATGGCTTATAGCTATATTTTTTCCTACTAACTTTATATTTCACATTTTTCCCCTATAGAGTCTAACTTGCTTATAATCCTATTAATAAAAGCCTATGTGGTTGTCACGCCCGCACGCCGTGACTCCCTCACACTGCAGCGAGCCATCATCGGGCGGCTGTGTGCGCACATAGATGGGTGGAGGCTTGAGGCTGCAAGTGCGACGCGGAGGCGGAACCCCTGGCTGTGGCCTACTTCTTTGGGGCAGTCCATTGTGGGGCTCTTGCACTGTGAGAGGGCACAGGCCAGACTGGGGGACCCCCCCCAAGTTCACAAATTTTGTGCACTGAGCCTCTAGTATTAGATAAAGATCCAGTGTCCACTTGTATGTTCTTCCCTAAAATGAGCCACTTTTCCTAGTAGCATATGTTTCAGTCCAGCTTCTGGTTAAAAACTGATGTGTGATTTTTCGGGAAATTACCGAGTCTTTACCTGAGAAGCCTCAGGGAAAAAACACTCTTCCCTCACTAGAGGTGGTACACAATCAATGGATTGCATTCAGGTACTCAGGCCCCAATGGCTGACCGTGCTCTGCATAGGTGCATTCCTAACTCAGGGGTCTTCATTCCTATTTCTCTTTGTCTGAAACTTAGGAGAGAGGTCTTCTTGAGGTGCTTCTGCTTAGGCCTCCTTATTGGGAGTAGTAGGGAGAAACTTTAAAGATACTTTTCCCCACTCTGACTCAGTATTCAGTACGTTCACTCCTCCTCCTGACTACCCAGGGTCCATAAAACTGTCATACACTGTTGTTCAGGATTCCAACAGTAGTAAGATGAGTCTCACTTCTGTGTTACTTCATATGATCTTCACCTGTGCACAGTTCTGTGGGGGAAAATGGATAGAGAGGAATCAGTGCTTCTCAAGTTTTAACCACTTGCTCATAAGTGATTAAAGTCTTCTCTCTTACTTTCATTTTCCCTCATTGTTGCTTAATCAGCAACTCCCGCAACCTGCAAGCTTGTTCTCTCCAGTTCAGCGGAGTTCCTGACAGCACTAAGGTGGTGTCTTCAGAGTATAGTTTCTGGGCCAGATGCTTCAATAACAGCATTACTCTGGAGCTTGTTAGAATGCAAGTCTCTAGCACCATCCCAGTCTACTTAATCAGAAACTCTGCTCTTGGGCCCATCAATCTCAGTACTCCAGCTGATGCCGATATATGCAGAAGTTTGAGAACCACTGAACTGATAAACTATGTACCCTTTCCACATGGTTTTGCAATGCCTCTTTATCCTATACTAGGAGCCCGGTGCACAAAAATTTGTGCACTCGGGCAGGGGGGGGGGGTCCCTCAGCCCGGACTGTGCCCTCTTGCAGTCTGGGACGCCATTGGGGGGAGGGATGTCCACCTGCTGGCATGCCTGGCCAGTCTGGGTGAGGGGCTGAGAGCCATTTTCAAGCTGCCCATAGCCCCTTCAGGGTTCGTGCACTGGGGGGTGGGAGGGCTGGTGAGTACAGGCGTGGACATTTCCCACCAGAGGGCCCACGATCACACACACCTGGTGGGCCCCCATCACTGAGGGGACACACCTGGCACAGAGCTGGGTAGCGAGCCAGGGGTGGACACTGGTGCAGGATCCCTCGGTGGGGCCCTGCTGCTGAGCAAACACACCCGGGGTGGAGCCGGGCAGCGGACTGACTTCGAATGCTCTGCACTGTGCAGCAGATGCTCCAGCACGCCCCCGAGGAGGCCCCCGGGGCAGAGCCATGCAGTGAACCCAGGACGCTGCTCCTGCACGCCCCACAGAGGCCCCTGAGGGGCGGAGCCAGGCAGTGGACCCAGGACAGGTGCTCCTGGATGCCCCGAGGAGGCCCCGCTCTCCTGAACACCTGGTGGAGGCTCCCGGGGGGCAAAGCCAGGCAGCGGACCCAGGACGGGTGCTCCTGGATGCCCCGAGGAGGCCCCGGGCCAGACCCCAACCACTGAGCTGACACACCTGGCACAGCTGTGCCGGCTGAGGAGGCTCCCAGTGCAGAGCCGCCCTGCCAGCCTCCATCTTGGTTGGGTTAATTTGCATACAACCACTCTGATTGGTTGGTGGGCGTGGTTTAGGTGTCTCAGGTGACACCTAATTTGTGACAGTCAATTTGCATATTACTCTTTTATTATATTGGATTGTTCCCACATATTACATGGGGCTATCTCTGAGCTCTCTATTCTGTTGCATTAATTCATCTGTTTATTCTTATATAAGTACAATACTATTTGTATTACTGTTTATTACAGTGTGGTATATCCTGTTATGTGGTATTGTTATGGCAAAGAAACCAAAGGTGGGAAAACAAACCACCAAGGACTCAGGAGATACAGAAATTCACCTTTATTCCAAAAGCAGCGTTGCTGGCTCAGGGGATCAGTACCCCAAACTGAGCAGCCTCTATTCTCCTAAACCCAGTTTTATATGTCTCCAGAATCTGTTTTCTAAAAGCTATTTTGCTGCAAATTAGGTTATGGAAAGTCCCCTAGCTGATACCACCTGCTAATACCTGGGGACTTGGTTTTGGTTCAAAGCCTCTGCAAATTTATTGTTCCAGATGTGGGTCTGCACAGTGCAGCACGCAAGGGCTAGACTAATTATAGATAAGTAAGCAACCTGTGGCTGCCAGGGCTGGGCTAAGTTATCCTTACACTGTCCCTACAATCACCCATACTGCCCTTACACTGACCACTGCCCCTACAGTATGAATCTTCCTGATTTTTTTTCTTTCAACATTTTGAATATTTCACTCCACTTTTTAGCTTGCATAATGCAGTTTCTGAAGAGAAGTCTACTGTAATCTTGATGGTTTTCTTCATATACGTTTTATTTACAAGTTTTTGGTTTATTTTGCTCTGGCTTTTTTTCAGATTTCCTCTTTTTTTTTGATACTCTATTTGAATACAATACATAAATGTAGGTTTCTAAATATTTATCTTGCTTTTTTTTCCCCTATGCTTCCTGGATCTGTGGTTTGATGTTTGTTATTAATTTAAAAAAAAAAATTTTCCGTTATTACTTTAAATATATCATCTTAATTCTTATTATTCAGATATATCTAATATCACTTAAGATATTACACACGTTATTCTTTTTAAAATTATCTCACAGTTTTTGTTGTTCTGCTCTGTGATTTTGTTTTGTTTTCCTCTTTGTTTTTGTTTTTTGTTGCACTTCAGTCTAGGGCGAGCATGTCAAACTCAAAGGCTAACGCAGGCCAAATAAACAAGGTTTAAGTTTATGTGGGCCACAAAGAAACAAAAGCTTAAATTTTCATAGAAAAATACGTTTATTTCGATAGAGACATGCTGAATACAAAGGACTGAAATAAATGAGTAATTTTTAACATAAAATAATAGAACATTTTAATAAAAATTAATAATTTTTCTTGAACATTAACTCACCAGACTCTGAATAACCATAAAAGCATAATAAAAATAAACCTGTTTTTCTTGTTCTCCAAAAGTGAAGTATTTCCTTTTATGTACACCAAGCAAGTCAATACAAGACTAATGATGTGGCAATCATCTGCCAAAATATTCACTGCTAGTATTAGTGGAGAGAAATGGTGCGCCTGTGTGTAAGGCATGTAAAGGAAATGAATGCAACACGATTATAATCAGTCATTAGCGAACTTATAGTTCGTTATTATGTATAACAGGATATTGTAAAAATTAAGTTGTGAAATTTTTATTAAAATGTTCCTTACGAACTGTTATATTGACTGGGCTGCAAAAATATTTGTTGTGGGCCACATGCAGCCTGCAGGTCATGAGTTTGACATGCTTGGTCTAGGAAGTTTTTATTGGCATTCTCCCTTGCTGTTTTGATTTCTGGCATTTCCTTTTGATTCTTTCTTAGAGTTATCATCTGTATATTAATCATCTACTATTGAATGTTTTCTTCTTTTTCCATTAGATTCTTCAGCATATTAATCATTTTTATTTTAAATTTCCAGTCTTATATTTCAAAATCTTTGTCATATCTGAAATGGGTTCTGATGCTTTTTTTGTTCCTTGAGACATTTATAGCTATTTAGTATGCCTTATAATTTTTTTGTTAAAAGATGATTTTGTAACTATGTGTGATGACATGTTAGCTATATTTATTGTGATAATTTTACAGTATATACAAATAATGATTCATTACATTACCTGAAACTAATGTCATATGTCAATTACACCTCAAAAATATGAACATGTTTTTTGTAATAGAAATTGAAGTAAATAGACTTTTAGTGGAAAGTTCTGTGATTTTGTCAGGATTGAGCAGCTGTGTTTAATGTTTTCTGTTGTAAGTGCCACAGGATTCAGATTTTTAAAGGTTCAGAGGTCCTTGTTCTTATCTCTCTTATTGTCTTTGGCTTCCCTAAGAATTCCTCCTTAGATAGAGTCTGTACCTTACAGCTCTTTCAGCTATTATCCTCTGTTATGCTAGTAAGGCATTGGGGAAGGGAAGCATCCTATTCTCTTATGATAAAAATATTCGTCTTTTAGTAGGTTCAGTCCTTTTCAAGTATTTGTTAGCACACATACACACCCTCCCCCATTTTATAAGACACAGATGGCTTAGAGGGAGCTAGAATCTTGGCAATGCCTTTCCTGGAGGTGGAAGGTTTTATAAGGCTTTTTAAAAGTCTTTTTACTTAAAGAATAGCTCTTTGTTATGGAGAATGCTCTGAGCATAATTCACAGTGGTTATATTTTCTATTCCCTTTGCCATAACTAAGAGGGGAAATGTCTTGACTCTTCACATTGAGATCCTGATCACATATCTGGGGAGAAAACCCATAAGAGTGTGGGACCTTATGACATTAATCCCCAAGAGTTCTTACTCTCATTCTCATTCAGTCTTCAGCCATTCTTCAAATTTATCATGTAAGTGTTCCTACCAGTTTATGTTTCCAGCAGCTTCTGTTCCCGGTAGGAAGATCTTGGTTGTGTCTCACTGGATTTTCCTATCTTAGTAGATTTTAGGTTGGCAATTAGCCCTGTGAGAGTTCTTTAATGGATCTAAGGCATATCATTGACCTTAGTTTGTTCAGCTTTTTTCTTGTTTTAACAATTGGAGTGATATTCCAGGATTTTTACATGTCAAAGCTGAAAGTAAAAGTGTGAATATATGGTTTTATTATCTACTTTACAAATTTATCCATCAAAACTTTCCTTAGATTAAAAGTGTCTATTGAAAACTTTGCGTACAAATAAGACCAATTAAAGACATAGTGACTCTAGTTGAATTGGGGGTGGGGATGTCTAATTCTCTGCAGAACGGAATTTGAAAACTGTTGGTCCCTTTTATAAACAAACTAATAAGGACTAAACCCTTATGAATAGTCTCTTTGTGTTGTTGTTGTTGTTGTTGTTGTTGTTGTTAATCACCCTGTCTTTTATTGATGTTAGTACATAATATTACTTTTTAAGTTATATAATACTAGGGGCCCGGTGCACAACAATTTGTGCACTCGGGGGTTGGGGGTCCCTCAGCCCGGCCTGTGCCCTCTTGCAGTCTGGGATATCTCGGGGGAGATGTCCACCTGCTGGCATGCCTGGCCAGTCTGCGTGAGGGGCTGAGAGCCATTTTCAGGCTGCCCACAGCCCCTTCAGGGTTCATGCACTGGGGGCTGGGAGGGCTGGTGAGTGCAGGCCTGGATGTTTCCCACTGTAGGGTTCACGATCGCACACGCCTGGTGGGCCCCCACCGCTGAGGGGACACACCTGGCACAGAGCTGGGTGGCGAGCCAGGGGCGGACACTGGTGCAGGATCCCTCGGTAGGGCCCTGCTGCTGAGCAAACACACCCCGGGTGGAGCCGGGCAGCAGACTGGCTTCGGATTCTCCACACTATGCAGCAGATGCTCCCACACGCCCTGTGGAGGCCCCTGGGGGGTGGATGAAGGTAACATACCCTGGACAGGTGCTCCCACATGCCCCTGAGGAGGCCCCCGGGGGGCAGAGCCAGGCAGTGGACCTGGGACGGGCGCTCCTGGACGCCCCGAGGAGGCCCCAGGCCGGACCCCCCCCCCCCCGCCAACTGAACTGACACACCTGGCACAGCTATGCCAGCCGCGGAGGCTCCCAGTGCAGAGCCGCCCTGCTGGCCATCATCTTGGCTGGGCTAATTTGCATACAGCCACTCTGATTGGCTGGGAGGCGTGGCTTGACTGGTGGGCATGGCTTAGGTGTCTCAGGTAAGGGTCAATTTGCATATTACTCTTTTATTATATTAGATTAGATGCTTACTCATCAATTACCTATGATTACTGTGCTACCTTCATATATGTCATAGAAATATAGTTTATTTGAAGGGAAAATGGAATATGTTGTATTTTAAAATATGTATTTTATGTGACTGTAAAAAATAATCTCCTTGAAAAAATTATCCTTCTTAGCTAAGGAATATGTTAATCTTGCATAGGAAAAAGGCTTTTTTCTACATTGTTCTCTTTTAGATTAATGTATAATCTTTAAAGAAAATATGTTAAAGATATTTGATGGGATTACTTTATTTTCTGTCTAAAAGATATTAAAAATGTGATCATCTTTTCCAAGATGTTACTCACCAAATCTGCATTTCATGATAATTATAAGGTTTATGTGAGAAAATTGTTAGACTTAAGACTTCCTACAACTTCAATCTTAAAACTCTCAGCTAAATTTTGAGGAGTGGGGCTGGTACATAATTCTTTTTATTGACTTTTCAATTTCTGTCATGTTATATATGCTTATGACCTGTTTTTCAACTGAACCAGTAATTTAGTCCATTACTGGTCTGTGTAAATCTTAGCCACAGCTATTTCCCAAGGTGGTTTTGGGTCTAACGAGTGGTTAGTGTTGATGTCCAGCAGGAAATCTTGCAAACCAGATGATTAGTGTGGTTCAAACTATAACCTTGTTAAAGCATTGGTCAGGTTGCACTTAGGAGAGTTATTTAATTAGTTTCCCAATAATATTTGTGTACAGTATTTAGGTGACCACTACTTTTTTTTCTTTCACCATAGTTCAGAGAAAGACTGTTGCTTGCTGTTATCAGAGTCAGATATTAATCCAATACTCTTTTTTTAAAAAGATATCTTTGGGCAATTATAACCGGTAGGACATCTCTTGAAAACTAGTATCCATAAGATCATAAACTTAAATTGAGTCTGAGTTCAAAAATAACTTACTAATAGTGTATGTGTATTTTTTCAAGTTTATTGAAGCATAAAATATATACAGTAAAAATCACCCATTTTAATTGTACCACTTTTTGAGTTTTGACACTTAGTTTTGCAGCTACCACCGAAATCAAGATTTAAAAATCATTTCAGCCCTGACCGGTTTGGCTCAGTGGACAGAGCGTCGGCCTGCGGACTGAAAGGTCCCAGGTTCGATTCCGGTCAAGGGCATGTACCTTGGTTGCGGGCACATCCCCAGTGGAGGGTGTGCAGGAGGCAGCTGATCGATGTTTCTAACTCTCTATCCCTCTCCCTTTCTCTCTGTAAAAAATCAATAAAATACATATATTTAAAAAAAAAAAAATCATTTCATCATTCTCTCCAAATTCCTAATGTCTTTTTGTAGTCAATCTATACATGTATTTTTAAGATATATCATATAGAAATTTTGAGTGAAAATTTTGTTTTACTTTTTGTGATATTGAATAATTTCATCGTGTATGGTAATTTTGCCAGAAATTTAAGAGTATTAGATTTATATAGGTGTCTTAGTAAGTTAATTTAGGAAAAACTATTATAAAAGTTAATTGTGTAATAATTCAAAAGCATGTATTTTTTAGATCTTAAATTACAGTACCTATTTTTAGTAGGGAAAATAATGTGATTAAAAAACATAATGTTAAATACTCAGTTTTGTTTTGCGATTGTTATCAAGGCCAGTGCATAACAAAAGGACAAATTAATGAGAAAAGGAGAGTGTTTTGACATGCTTAATGCAATTAATGAAAGCAATGCTCTAAATATCTAGGATACATTCTATTTCGCCCATTCTCTGTACATTCTTGTATAATTTGTAAAAGCAGGTGTTTTTAACTTCTCTAAAGAAGCTTATAATAGGAATCTGATTTTTAACATTATATACATTTATATAAAACACTAGAGGCCCTGTGCTAGAAATTAGTGCACCCAGGGGAGGGGAAATTCCTCAGCCCTGCCTGCACCCTCTTGCAGTCCGGGAGCCCTCAGGGAGAGGCTACTGCCACCACTGCTGCAACTTGCCAGCTGTGAGCCTGGCTCACTGCTTCTGGCTGAGCAGCGCTCCCTCTGGTGGGTCCCAGGTGGGTCTCCCTCCTTTTCTCTCCCTTTTGTGGTAGAATTCTCTATTCCCTGTGAAAATCTGTTTTTCTCTTTCTCCCTTTTGTTTTTCTACTCTCTGTGGCTTTCCTCTTATCTTCTGTCTTCCTCTCCCTTTATTCTGTGACTGAGTGTCTTCCTCTCCCTTTATTCTGTGATTGTCTGCCTTTTGGCAGCTTCCAGCCCCCCAGCTTTGTAGCCTTTCCCCATGACCCCCTTTGTTTCTAGAACTCCCTAAACCTTGATATTTTACTCCTAAA
The DNA here is from genome assembly GCA_004026665.1 of Murina feae. Lineage (NCBI taxonomy): Eukaryota > Metazoa > Chordata > Mammalia > Chiroptera > Vespertilionidae > Murina > Murina feae. The sequence goes on along the minus strand of PVJC01004154.1, from coordinate 4,733 downwards.
AACTCCTTTCAGTTGCTCAATCCTGTAGTTGACTGTGACAAATGTGTATCTAATTCATTGTAAAATTATCTTTAGAATGTTTAAGTTTCTAAGTATGACATTTTTCAATCTCTGTTAACTATTGATTCCTAATTATTACATTGTGGTCAGAGAGTAATATTTAAATTTCACTGAATCTTTAATTGTAAAAATGACCCACAAATTTTCAAAATTTCATAAATGCTCCATATGTCGATGAAAGAAATGTCTAAACCTAGAGAATTTTTATAAGTTTATTTGAGCCAAACTGATGACAGTATTCGGGAAGTAAAATCTCAACAGATTTAGAAAATACTCTGGAGAATGGCAATTTTGTAGCTTATTTTATACACTAGGGGCCCAGTGCACAAAAATTTGTGCATTTGGGAGGTGGTGGGGGGGTTCCTTAGCCCGGCCTGTGCCCTCTTGCAGTTTGGGACCCCTCTGGGGATGTCCACCTGCTGGCATGCCTGGCCAGCCTGGATGAGGGGCTGATGTCTGTTTGCAGGCTGGCCAAGCCCCCCAGTAGGGACCCTCACCCCATGGGGGTGTGGCCAGCCTGGGTGAGGGGCTGATGGATGTTTGCAGCAAGGCTGGCTGGAAACTGGTATATGGAATTTATTTAACTTCTAAAGTTGAAACTTTGTTGCTTTAACCAGAGCCCTGGTCGGGTTGCCCCTGACAACCCAAGGTCCTAGCGATTCCTTGAGCCCAAGGCTGGAAGCAGGTCTCTGAGGTTTATCTTCTATACTTGAAACTTTGTTGTGGAAACTTTGTTGCCACAGCCAGCCTAGGCAAACCGGAACCTTAGCTTCCTGCATCGCTGGGGCAAGCCTCCTGCTATTCCAGCTCTGTGGCTGCCAGCCACCATCTTGGCTGGGTTAATCTGCATGCAGTTGCTCTGACTGGCTGGTGGGCGTGGCTTGGTTGGTGGGCGTGGCTTAGGTATCTAATTTGCATATTGTTCTTTTATTTTATTAGATTACAATGAAAGAGAAGATGTTAGAAAGATTAAATGAAATCTGTTGGTGATAGATTATTGGGATAGGAGAGAGCAAAGCATGGAAATCTCTGGGGTTGGATAAAAAGTAAAATGGAGTGACACACAGGTACTTCTTTTACATTGGTGGTTGCAGGATGTTTATAATTAATCTGTCAGGCATATAGAAATGGTATGTGGGAAACAGTATGACAATGAGGGTGTTCTGTGGTCTCCTGCTCTGATGGGCTGTTCTGCCCTGAGGGATCTGGAAAAGCAGATTGACATTCCAAAGGTTTGTTATCTTACCCTGTTTCCCCAAAAGTAAGACATCCCCACAAAATAAGACTTACAGTTTTGCCTCTCCTTGGAATATAAGGCATCCCCCCAAAAATAAAACCTCCCCGAAAATAAGACCTCCGATAATACAGCCTCCCCTGAACATAAGGCCTCCCTGATAATAAGGCCCCCCGAAACTACCGTAATTCTGGACTCTGGACCGTAGTGGCCCAGAGTGCTGCGCAGCTCACTGTTGGCCGCAGCATAGCTGGAGTAGACAGGAAGTGTGAGGTCTCTTTTAATCAGAGAGCCTGCGCCACCGCCAGGACAAGCTACCGCCTGCTGCTCACTCTGCCCTGTCGGAGTCTGGCTGACTCACAATTAGACAGTGAGTCGCGCGGGGCAGGAGTCGGGCACATTGTGTGGACACACAGGTAATAAATTTCCTTTTTTTTTTGTTCAACAATAAATGTGTACCATATTTTTCTTCATGGAAAAATAAGACATCCCCTGAAAATAAAACCTAGCGCATCTTTGGGAGCAAAAATTAATATAAGACACTGTCTTATTTTTGGGGATACAGGATCGATGCAAAAAGACAATAGACAAACTCACTTAAGGTAAAGATTCACCTTTATCAAGGAAGCCACAGGCCTAGGATGTGACTACCCACCATGACCTGCTTTTAGTTAGAAATTTTTATGTTTAGACCATTCTAGGTGGTTACTTTTGGTTTCTGAGTTTGTAAAGCCACCATGCAGGCCTGCCCTTACTTTGTCAGCTTTAGTATATGGCCCCTTTTTAATCCACATGCATGCTTATAAGCATTGAGTACTCTACTATTGGTGTAGTGTTACTTATGTGTCCATTAATAAAACCTATGAGTTATATTCAAATTTTAATTTACTGATTTTTTCGGTACTCTGATAAAGGAATTTGTCAGTTTTTCTTTGCAGTTCTGTCCATTTTTGCTTCATCTGTCATGAGGCTATGTTATTAAGTGCATACAAATTTATGTTTGTTTTATCTTCCTGGTATCATTTTTCTGTGATGTCTTAATACTAAGAATGCCTTTGCCTAAAGTCTGTTGTTGATATTAATATCACTAAGTTTTATCTTGGTTAGAATTTGCCTAAAGCTTTTACGCTTGATTAATTATCAGTAGTTCTGGGTTTAAATATAACTACTATAAACAACATATAACTGAATTTTTGTTGTTAATTTGGCCTGATGATCTTTTTTTAAAATTTTAAACTTTATTATTTGGAGCAACTTTAGATTCACAGCAAAATTAAGCAGAAAGTATAGTCTCTATATAGCCCCCACCACACACATGCAAAGTTCCCTCACCATCAACATCCCACACCACAGAAGTACCTATATTGTAACATCATTATCATCAAAAGTCTAAAATTTACATTAGGTTTTACTCTTGGTGTTGTTAATTCTGTGGGTTTAGACAAATGTATAATTGTGTATATCCACCATTGCAGTGCCATTCAGCATGTTTTCACTGTCCTCAAAATCCTGTTCCACCTCTTCATAGCTTCTGCTACCCTAGCCCTAGCAAGCACTACTCATTTTATTGTCTCCACAATTTTACCTTTTCCAGAATGTCATATGGTTGGAATCATACAGTATGTAACATTTTCAGATTGAGTTTTTCCACTTAGCTATATGTATTTAGATTTCCTCCATGTCTTTTCATGGTTTGATAATGCATTTCCTTTTAGCACATACTTTGTTGTCTGAATATACCACAGTTTATTTATATATTCACTTACTGTAAACCCCTTGTTTGTTTCCATGTTTTGGCAATTATGAATAAAGCTGCTACAAATACCTGTGTGCCAGTTTTTGTGTGGATCTAGGCCTAGGTTTTTGTGTAAATACCAAGAACTATTTTGCTAGATGAAATGGTTAAAAGTATATGTAGTTTTATTAAAAAATAAATAAATAAATAAATAAATAAATAAATAAATAAAATAAATTAAAAAAAAAAAAAAACAAGAAAAAAAACTGCCGAACTGTTTTCCAAAGTTACTGTATTAATTTGCATTTTATTCCACCATCAATGAATGAGACACCCTATTGCCCCACATTCTCACTGCCATTTGGTATCTGTATTTGATTTTTATCATTCTAGTAGGTGTTATTGGTATCTTGTTTTAATTTGTGATTTTCTAATGACATATGATGTTGAACATATTTATATATGATTATTAGTTGAATGGATTTATTTTGTGGCTCTTAACTTCCTTCCATGGGCCTATGTACCCATTTATATACCAGTACCCTACTGTTGTTGAAATCTCAAGTGTGATACCTCCACTTTTGTTCTTTTTTCTTAATATTGTTTTGACTGTTCAGGGTCTTCTGTGGTTTCATATAAATTGTATTGTTCTATTTTTATAAAAAATGTTATTGAAACTTTTATAGGGACTACATTGAATCTTTTGCTGGTTTTGGGTACTATAAACATTTTAAAAATATTAATTCAACCCATGAACACAGGATATCTTTCTATTAATTTCTGTCTTTCATTTCTTTCATCAGTACCTTGTAGCTTTAAGTATATAATTCTTTCATCTTCTTGTTTAAATTTATCCTTAAATATTTTATGCTGTTGTATTTGGGATTATTTTCTTTATTTCTCTTTAGTTCCTTGTTAGTGTATAGAAGCACAACTAGTTGTTGTATGTTTGTTTTATATTCTGAAAGTTTATTGAATTCATTTATTAGTTCTAACAGTTTTTGAATGCAGTCTTTGGAATTTTCTGTGTTTATATGCAAACACTAATAATTGTTCTTCATTTCCAATTTGAGTGACTTTTGTTTCCTGCTCTTCCCTAATTGCTCTGGCTAGATCACCTCGTACTATTTTAAATACAAATGGAGAGCTTTGGCATGATCTTAGAGGAAAAGTTTTCAACATTTCACCTTTGGATACCATGTTAGCAGTTGGCTTGTCACATAAGGCCATTATTTTGTTGAGATACATACCTTTTATAGCCAAGTTGTTGAGTTTTTAGTCATGAAACAGTGTTGAATTTTTTCAAATACTTTTTCTGTATCTAATGAGGTAAAATTGGAAGTGTTATTAGATGGCACAAATAGTTTTTTAGTGAAGGTGTGTTGTAGGTAAACTCTTGATTTTTGTTTTTACTATAATTAGATTTATTCCTCAGGTAGTTTTATTATATATACTAGAGGCCTGGTGCACAAAAATTTGTGCACTCAGAGAGGGTCCCTCAGCCTGGCCTGTGCCCTCTCGCAGTCTGGGACCCCTTGGGAGATGTCCACCTGCTGGCTTAGGCCCGCTCCCCAGGTGATCAGGCCTAAGCTGGCAGTCAGACATCCCTCTGGCAGCAGGGAGCAGGCCTAAGCTGCAATCAGACATTCTTAGCACTGCTGAGGAGGCAGGAGAGGCTCCCACCACCACTGCTGTACAGGTAGC
>PVJC01004153.1:31146-65702 GCA_004026665.1 Murina feae | reverse complement strand
GTGGTTTTGAAAATATATTTGGATCAAGGAGGAAATAAGGAAGAACTAGATGCTGCTAGGTGAATGTGGGGAAGAAATGATGCTTTACCCTTAGACCTTTAGTATTTTGCTGAGTGAGGAAGCAGCAAGTGAGTGAATGATTTAGCAGAGAAAAGTTAAGATATTCAGTGACAGCTATACACTTGTTTTTCTAATAAGAATAGTCTCAGTAGATTGTAGACAGCAGTAATGATTCTCAAACTTGAGCATAAGTAAAAATCACCTGGAGATCTTCGTCAAACACAGTCCCCTAGGCCTCAACCCCAGTTATGCTATACTAACAAATTCCCAGCTGGTGCTAATGCTGCTTTGGCTGGTCCAGGAACTACCTTTTGAGAACCACTATTGTAGGAGAAAACAAGGTTCAAACCCAATAAGAGGTCTGGTTGCCTTAAAACACTATAAAGCTCTAGGCAAGTGTGAATTAAGTCCCAGGAAACCAATTATACTGCATAAACTATGACCATACAACTCAGGGTTATAAGAAACATGCCTCCCATTTATCCTCATGGAAAAGAAACAGCATGTGGCCAGGCTGCTGCTGAATTTCCCCAGAGCAAAGAGGATGTGGGGGTGGGGAGAGAGGACGAGAGTTACCAATGTGGCTGACAGCAGGAGTCCTAGGAAGATTCCCCTAGACAAGGGGAGGTAGAGGCAACTAGCGAAGGCCCCAGCCCTTTTTTTTTTTTTTTAAATAACCCAATGGGAGACAGCAAGACCTAGGTGACCTATTAGGAAACAGGTGACCAAATAGTACTCAGCCAATGAGGAACTGGAGGAGGGTCTAAATAAATAGACTATGTTCCTTGCCCCACTTGTGATCCTGTAAAATGGACACATGCTCAAGAGTGTTATTTAAAGTCTCATTTTTGCCATGCTTCTGTATCCCAGTCCATCATTTGAAATTTGGACAGGTGAACCATTTCTCACACAGTGAGGCACCCAGTCCCAAAGTTCTGTATGGCATTCTGCCACCTGTTATCACCAATTTGTAAAGTGGAAAAAAAAAAAAAAAAAAAAAGATTGCTTACAAAACCTATCACAGAGCTGTAAGAGTCAGCTAACGACAAATACAGACTTTTAATAAGTAACAGGCTGGGAAAGGTGTTCATATTTAAGAGGCGTCCGTGTAAAAGGGCATATTATGTTTCTTCCCTTCAAAAAATCAAATGTCCAAGCACAAATGCAGGGAAACTGGACTATAATATTTTTGATGAAAAATGGGGGATTTTAATGGACTGTCTGTGTGTTCATTATGAGTCAAACAGATGAGGATGATCTGAAATACTAAGGCAAGGCTGGGCTACATTAAAAGAAATAAAAGTAGTGGGTCCATTGTTCAGAAGCCCTTACCAGGCTAATCTCTTCAAAGAGCTCCAAAATTTTCCCCATTCCAAGGATTAACAATGACTGATTACCTCAAGTACAAGAGAGGTAGCTTGTGGACTGACTTTTCAGAACAGGAAAATTGATTGCCTGTTATGTAAATTGAAGGACCTTAGCTTTTCTGAGCTTTTATAGGAGGAGGGGTGGATGGGGAGAGACTGACTAGTTCTGCATATGAATGACTTTTTCAATTTGACATACCATCCTGCCTATGTCAGCACAAAGAACAGTCACATTTATTTTTAGTCTACATGGTTGGATAAACCTGGGCTTTTTCTTTTGTACACACCTATACATATGCACACACATACATACCCTTTTAACATCTCCAGTATACTGACTACCCTCTTGCATTTTGAATGTTTTCATCCAAATCCTACTGCCTGTCCAATCCAAAAGAGCCAGGTCAGCAAGATGGGATATGATGCCACAGGGCAAAATACCCATTATTATAATATTAGACGAGCTAGTAGGTGCTGCCTTTCCTCTCCCTAACAAAACCCTGCCAACAATTTTTTAAATTATTATTGTTAGTAAATGAGAAACGATGAAAAGGAATCCCCTCCTCATTCAAACACAATCTGATTTTATTTTCCCAAACCCATCCCCCAGCCTACACAAACCTTTGTTGGGGAGAGGAGGTTAAATAGAGGAAACTGAATGGCCCAAGGATTCAGTCTCTCCACATTAGCATTTGTTCTCCTCTATTAATATTCAGTAGGTTGAACTTAAATTAAACCGCGACTATTGTCTTTGACAAAAGCAATAAATATGAGCTGAAAATTCCAAATCACTGCAGTAAAGGCGGCCTGGGGACTGCCTATAACCTCAGCCAGTCACCATCAGCTGACAGGAGCAGCACACGTCACAGGCCTGAAATCACGCATCCACCACAATGGCAGTGCCTGTTCTCTCAAACTGAGAACCCCAAGGAAATCAGATACAACAGAATCCTGCCATCAGATTCAGGAACTTTTCATCCCATCTTCCAAATCAGCGAGAAATGAAAAGACAGAAGGCCACACACTAAAACCATCTTCTTTCTACGCCTAGAACAGCAGCAGCAAAGGGGAGTAAGAATTCCTGTTCTTGATCTCCCTTTTGCCTTAATGTAAAAGGGGTTGGGAAAATTAAAACATGAAGGAAGCCAAAGATTCCTTTAGCTGAAGGAATTTCAACTAAGCAACTGATGAGAGCCACAGATTTCAGAGCACAAGCACACATAGAGAAGGTAATTCTTTACTAATGTCTGAAAAAAGAACTAGAATGTATGTACAGTCCTTGTAATTTTATGATGTCTTAGACACAAAAAACGTTTCACTGGTTCTCTCATTAGCTACATGTCTATTACAATACAAAACCCAAGAAAAATCTAATGCTTCTATTTCACAAAAGCAATGCTTAAAGAAGGGTTAAAGAAAGAAAGAAAAAAGAAAAAAAAACAAGGAGACTTTGAAGCTGTTCTGAGCTTCCAAAACATCTGGAGCACATCAGACATATTACCATATTAGGGGGAGTCAATGGATTTGGCTTTGTTGTAGGAGGGATGCACAAAAGGTAATTCTGTATTACAGAGCCAGTGCCCGTCCGTCACCCTGTCACTGTGAGACAAGGTATCACATTACATATTAAACAGTCAAGCGTCCAAAGAGAGCTTTCGTTTTAGCAGCTGTGTGTGCTTGAGTGTGTGTGTTGGGGGATGGGGTTAGCTGCAGCCCTCTTAGTTCAGAGAAAAATTATAAAAGCAGCCCCCTTGGTTGGGGTAGTCAGAATGCCTGGGTTGCTGCCATTACTAATGAAAACATCTATATTTACTCAAATTTTGAGAGAAAAATTGGGTTGCTTGCTTTTTGCATTTGGATGCTAGGGAAAATCTGCTCAGGCCAGCTTCACAGGTTCAACAGGAATATGGAGTTTAAACCCAACTATATATATTCAGGTCAGCAGCTAAGTTCTTCCATCTGTCCTTGGGTTCCAGGAAGAGGGTGAGCTGTGGCAGAGATGTCAGCGAAGCCAAGCCCAGGCTGGTCCACTGACATCCTCTCCTTATCAAAATGCTGAAAGGGTTGGGAACAAATGACAATCGTGAGGCATGATGTCACGGTCACTATGGTCAGCGAAGCGCAAATGAAAGAGGTTTAATACCTCAGCTTATGGAAAATAATTATCCCTTTCCCTCAGGAGAATGGCCCTTGAGCAGACCTGGGCTCCCCTTTGTCTACTCTCAAATCAGCTATGGAGATTTCCTATTCCAACCAAGAAAACACAATCCAAAAAGAGCCAGGGGTCAAAGAGTCCCAAGACACAGGGAAAACATGGTATGTGTGTGTTTTTGTTTGTTTGTTTTGTTTTGTGTGTGTTTTGTTTTTTGGGTTTATTTATTTTTTTTTTTTTTGTCAGTTTAAAACCCAAAGGGATAGTAGGTAGGTGGATGGGGGGAGGGGACGGAGAAGGGAGTATTCAATGGATCCCATAGGACCCCTTCATAGCCACCAGACAAACCTTTATTCCCCCAAAAAATCTTAGGGATTCTAAACCTTCCTCCGCATGCTCAATTTTTTGAAAATTAGTGTTAGGTAACAACCTGACACAGTGATAATCAGTAACATGGAAAAGTTGGTCCACTGGGTAAGCAAAAAAAGCATCTGACCCTCTCCCTTTTTTCCAATTTCAGAATCAAGCAAATGGCTAAATTTGAGAGTCAAGCTGGAAAAGAGCTGAGGGGAGCCCAAAACAGGGAGAACAGGGAGCCCAGAGGCATTGCCTCCCTTCAGGCACAAAGGAAAGAGCCCACCCAAACAGACTCACAGTTACACACAGGAAGGGTGACCATATTTCTGCTATCAGGAAGTCAGCCCTATTCCAGCTGTATCAACCCCAAGTGAATGAATTCCATCAAAAGACAAAAGATCTCTCCTTCGCAAGTCCTTCCCAAGAATCAAAGAGGAGAGAAAACACTGTCATAGAGAAGAGGCTGGAAAACGTCAACCAAAAACGCCATGGCTAAACTTCATTCCACATAAAAAGCACTCAGTGGGAAGACTCCATGATCTCTAGGTAAGATTTCTGGACCAGCCCAGAAGCTACTGAAACTCTGATGATCACACAGTGAGCAAAGCATACTGAGCATTTGAGTGCAGCTCTCTTACTTCGTTGGGAAAAGGTCTCATCCTCCCTTTACACTCTCTCCCTTTTCACTTGTTCTTCAGCTTTAGCATGATTTTTGTAGCAATCAGGAAAGGTACAGTAAGTTGAACAATAATTATTAAAATATAAATATCCACATTGCTCTACAATGAGTTCTTTTGCATTCAATCATAACTCCTCTAGACCCATTCCCATCCCCATCCCTACACCTTATTAATTTTATATAGGCAAAATCAGTCAAGTGCATGCCACCTGGGCAACCCAGTTATAATTGTCCATCAAAAGCAGGAATCTTTAGAGTCAGTCCTCTAGAACATGTAACTCTCAGATGGTCCAGTACTGAACATCCCAGAGGTCAAAGACTGCCTTCCACATTCAGAAGAAAAGTGATTAAAAACAATGTTGGGCTGAAGGTAAGTGAACTACAAAACAATGGTATCGTTGCAGAGCATAATATGAGACCAACATGTTTAAAGTTTTATATTCAGATAACCTAACATGCCAAAATCGGATTTTACAAATCATGGAATTAGCATTCTCAAAGGCAGATTTCCATATATAGAGCATGTTCTGAGACAGCTAGTGATGTTGTCAGAGAGCTAGTGCTATCCTACCTTTAAGTAATGACAATGTGTGTGTATGTGTGTTCACAATTTTGAAAGCTTCACACCATCCTTATATTTACCCACACAAATGTAAGTTAGTCAAAGAAATAGGCTCTCAAATATTATTAGCAAATCTCTACCAAGTTTAGCAAAGCTGGCTTACATGCAAATCAACAAATCCCATCAGATTAATAGTTTTGTGTACTGATCTATGATGATAAATAGGCACAACTCAAAATACTTTGTGTCCTCCCTGACATCATAATTCGTGGCTAAGTAAATGTCACACCCTTACACCCAAACCTCTCTGGCTGCCTTGATTCCATAAGACAATACAAGTGGACCCCATAGAAGTTCTATATTATTTTGTCTGTAGCAAGATTGGGAAGAGCAGGTTTCCCAGGACCTTCACTACCTCACTCACACATAGGCCAATCAACTGCATGCCCACTTTTTCAGATGAATATGAAAGTGGGCTATATTTAAAGTAAAAAAAAAAATATTTTAATCAGTTAATTTAAAAAAAAAAGAACAATCTGCTGACAGCAAACAAGTTCAGAGAGGCCTACTGCCTCCATTTTTTCCCAATGCTGAAATCAAATAGAAGCAGAACAGAAAGCAAAGCTCCAAGCATGTGGCCACAAAATCTGTAAAAATAATGAAGCACGAAAATAAACAGCTCCTAAAATTCATTCATGTTTTTATATGTTAACACAAATATGGATGAAGGCAGAAGAATCAAGAGCACTGGAAGTTCAAAGCTTTAAAGTCTAACCTATAATCACTTAGGATCTATTTACATGCCTCAGTTTCCTCTATCTTTCAAGGAGAGAGGACCAGAAATAGTCTGAAGGGAAATAAAACCATCATGCTGTTTATAAAGAAAACCAAAGCTATGGTGAGGATGAAGTAATTAACTTAAGCAAACATCTATTTTTAAACGCTGGAAATGATCACATTCATTGGTAATAAAATAAAAGGACCAGCCATAGCTGGATGGCATTCAGACCCCAGAAAGAAATGTCTAAATTCATACAAGCCTGGCTAAAACTGCAGATTTGGCCAAAATGGTCAACAGAGCTAAATGCTTTAAGAGCGACATTAATTCTCTCTTGTAAATTTCCACAGTGCCTTTGCAGGAGCCATCACTACCCCTAGGGAGGCTATCAAAGCTAAAAGAATATTAATATTAAGCAAATCACAACACTTTTTACTTACTCATGTACATAGCACCTTGCCATCCATAATAGATTAATCAGGACCCCAGTAGGGAAACCCACAAAAGGCCTATTTCTCCAACAAAGGCCACACCAGCCTGAAACAAATATAGAGCTATTTGGTTTTTATTTTATTTATAGGAACAGACCTTCTATCCCAGGTTCCTCAAGATAAGCCACCAAAAACTGCACCTGACAGACCCGTGGAGCAGCCATCCTCAGAGCCGGATCATTGCAGAGAGACAGAGAGGAAGGAGGACAGAGGGAGGGAGGGAGGGAGAGAGAGAGGAAGGAAGAGCGCGGAGAGGCAGGCTCCAGAGCACTTGTCAACAATCCTCCCAGTACGTAATAAGCAGGCGGCAGTGCAGATTCCGGTAGTGCAGATTCCGTGCAGCAATAGGACAGCCGAGGGGCACAGGGGAGGGGAGAGGAGGTGGGTGCACCAGGGAGAGGAGGTTATTTATGTGAGTGGGAGGGAATCTAATACTCAAAAGGAGGGGTCTGGGGCTTTTTTCCCCCTCCCCATAAATTAATTTTAAAAAAAAAAAATAAGGAAAAGAGTGACTAGCTTCTCATCCTGCAATTTCCTCAACCTGCAATGCAGACAAATCCTTATTTTAGGATTTCTGACATGGGAGTGGGGTGGGGGGCACCTTTGATGGGGGCAGTCCACACTTCTTATGCCCAGTCTGTCAGAGCACTGCCTCCACTCATGCACATACTCCACCCCCACGGATGGTGGGGTCCGTGGCACATTTTCAATGGCATCCCTTTTTAATATCATAATCTGTGTCATTCAGCACTTGCCTTTTATTTATTTTTATTTGTTTTTTTGGCTGGGAAGCCTGGGCAGCTCTCCAGACAGACTGCAGAAATCTCTTTCCACATGCTTCTCCTTCAGCCTACCCTCCCCCTCCCTCCAATTCCAGAGACCAGGGTTACTTATGTGAGGACCACATGGGCCACAGCTGCCCTCCCCACCCCAACACATGGACACCCCTCCCCCAGGCACATAAATTCATCTAATCTAATAAAATAGAAGCTGTTTTCCCTCATTGTTTCTTGAGGATCTTTCACAAAACAGGCTTTGTAGCCTGGCAGCTGCGAGAAGGGTGAAAAAGGCAAGACTCCAACAAGGCTGGCCAGCTCCCTGGCCTCAGATAACTGGAGTTTGCATCTTCTTTCATATCTCCTAAGCTTTTGGGTTTTTAAAGTAAATTCTTTTGAAGCTTTTGAACTTCAGCTGGAAATTATAATATCCCAAACACAGGCTCTGAACACTGTCCCACACTTTCCTCTTTACGCTTTTCCAAAGGGGGGGAAAAGATGGTGCATCACCCTCAAAGACCCATACAACATTAAAATTCTCCTCACAGATTCATCCAAGGGAACCGGAGGAAGAATGCCACTTACTATTATTTTTAGTTTAGTACTGTTGTTGTTATTTAACCAATAAATAAGCCCCTTCTGGGTTTTATTCGGGTTCAGTTATTTAGACCTCCCAAAATCACTGAAGACAGATGTTAGCTCTGCTCTGGCCATCCAGCCAGCAAATCACCAGGGCCTACCTACCTGCATCACTTCGAAACAAAAAATACCGCGAGGCAGGGGATGGTCTTCTCTAATCTCTATTTGCTATCCACCATTTCAAAATCAGAACTGCCCTAGCCGGTTTGGCTCAGTGGATGGATAGAGGCCTGTGGACTGAAGGGTCCTGGGTTCAATTCCAAACAAGGGCACAAATCTCTGTTGCTGGTTCCTTCCCAGCCCGAGCCCTGGTCCAGGTAATCGATGTGTTTCACTCACATCGGTATTTCTCTCTGTCTTTACGTCTCTCTTCCACTCTCTCTAAAAATCAATGGAAAACTAGCCTGGGATGAGGAAATAAATAAATAAGTAAGAATTACAGATAGAGCCTTAGGATCCCCCACTTGAAAGATGAGTGTACTGAGGCACATGCAGGTATGGTTCTTAATAGAAAATCACAGAGCCACTTCCTTTGACAGTCTTAACAGAAGGCCATCCATGAGTCCTGTGGTTTTTGGGGACAAGGACAAGTAACACAGGAACAACCTCACTATACAATTCTCTGTGGGGCACACATACAGTTGGAAAATCCGTCTGCAATCTTTCCGCGTCCAATGTGAGCCCACAGAGCAAGCTTCATTGACTTCTCTCCAAAGCAGTATATTCCTATCATGTTGAACAACTGCTTGGCATGTGTCCCACTGCAGTATAAGTCATACACAGTTAATTAAACGACATTTAAGGGATGACTATTTGGCTTTTTTCCTCTTCTTTCTGCGCCTTCACTAATCAAAAGCACCCAAAAGAGAGAACTGGAAGGGAGATATGAAACAGATATTTGAATGTATGATAATTCTGGGGAAAGATTAGTAAGAAAGTAGAAACCACAAGACATAAACAACTGGCCAGAAATGAAGCTTGAGGGTGATGGATGGGTCCTTATCCCCAATCATCTGACAGGAGCGTGCACAGACCATCAGCAGTACTCTCCCTGACTTTACCACTGCTTCCTCTTCCCATTAACTAAAATGGTAACAAGGTATTTAAAATGAAAAAGGCAAGACCTAACAGGATGTTGGCCCCAGGCTGTTTTTACTCCCAAAACTATTATTAGTCTCTGATTGCTCTCAGTACTTCCTAAAATAGATGCTTAGGTAGCTCCATGTGTTCAACTCTGGCCTGTGATCTGTGGCTGGGTCAGGAAGGAGAGCTGGAAAGCTCTTGCCAATGAAGGTTTGTAGGTTTTGGACAGTTTAGATAAAATACTGGTTTACCAAAGAGGAACTTATCAACAGTGCCAGACAGACTAACAACCCTCAGAGACTAACAACATCCAAAAGTAGATACACAATAAAACTGAGAGCTAGGTTCAGTTTAATAATAGTAACACAACCCTCACTATTTAAATCCTAAAAATAGGAGAGGATATAAAGGGTGAGACTGACAAGCACTATCTCTTTATTGCAAGTTAATATGACTGACAATATCAGTAGCTAAGCTTCAATGGTCAAAGATCAGAACAAGTCCAAATTCTTAGATGAAGACTTCTCCAATATTATCAACTTCAGTCTTCCCCGTATTTATTTTTTAATAAAAAAAGTGTCTGCCAGTCCACAGTCAAATCTAATTACTAAAACATTAGCTTTGTGTTTCCCCCTTCCCATTTATTTTTTAAGGTACAGCATAAATATGTAGGCCTAAAAAGTATTTCATTTCATTATGTTTGATTATGCATGAACGTCATAAAAAGAGTATCACACTGTTTAGTCCCAGGGAACTTGTTTTTTCCCCAGCTCAACATTACTAAGATCCATCCATGATTCTGGTTATACTTTACCTATCCATTTTCACTATTATTTCTCATACTTCACTGAATGAATATTCCACAGATTATTTTGATTCTCTTGTTCTAAAGTATTGCCAGTCTGTTGCTATCACAAACCATGTTGCAAACTTTCTTCTGCTTATCCTCTGAAAAGCAGGAACTAGTGTTTCTCTGGGATACATACTTAAGAGTGGAATTACTGAAAATTCTTAATATGCAAATACGCAAATTTACAAGTTAAGGTCAAATCAATTTCCAAAGCAGGTGTCACTTTTTGTTTGTGCACCAGCGATGTATCACTGTAACACTTAAATGTTTAAATACAAAGACCTCCTATTACTCAAGATTCCAGAGAACAAGGCACTACAATTGCTACTTCAGAAGAGAACAGAATTTTAGAAAGGATCTCCTTATCCTAAGAAATGCAGTGATGCCAGCCAGGTACATGGCAGCCATCCCACCTAATTGTCATCCAAACACCAGGACATCTAAGGGTATCTTTTGCTGCTGAGCTTCAGAATCAAGGACCTATCTAAGTGCATAGCCATGTCATTACCTCTGAGCCGGGCCACCTCCATCGGCCCAATGAATGCACTTTATGACTGGAGCAAACCCCAATCTAGGACTTCAATAAAATGAGAGAGCAATTCATCTGCATGTCTTAATCAACTTTGGATATCTAATAGTACTGTGTTGATTAATTAAAGAACCTACTGCTTCAGAAGCATTAAGACCTGTTTAATTCGTGTATCAAATCAAGGAAGCCTGTGCATATTGAGAGCTAGGGCCCATCACATAAAGGAGAGACAGGCCTCACAGAGTTGGAACAAGGCATAGAACATTCCTTATCATTCATGATCTCCTCCAAAACTTCCAATTTCCTGCTACCTATATAAGTTACCGCTTAAGAAGGTAGCACCTTAGCATTTGAGTTCTCTGCAACCTACAATTTCCAAAAAAAAATGCTTAGCATAAAGGACAGGTGGAGATCCAGTGGATTGCCCTGTATGAGAGAAGTGAATAAAGTCTTGTAGTCTGAGAACTTCTTATGGGAAATAAGAAAATTTTAATTACCATACTGCATTAGTCACGTTTTCACAAAGATATTTGTTATTTGAGCTGAATTACATAGTATTGATCATATGACCTAGACCTGCTAATATTTGACTTTCAAAAATATTAATGAAGTGTGCGTATTTTACAGCAGCTGCCATAATATAAACAAACATTACTTGTTAGAATATTTAAATGAGAGTTAATACACTGGCAATATACCAAGCAGAATTAGGTGCACATTGAGTCTGACTTGGACTCTTTCCAAAAAGGTTTGGTTAATTCCTGAAGCACCAACAGCGCTAAACTAACTGTATAATTCATGTGGCTGACTCTGTAGCCAACTTGACTTCAAGGCCACACTGAACAATTGTAAAATAATACCAATAATTATAAGAACAGAGTACAGAGATCTAGGCTGGGTAACTATTTATTAACTGGTGAAACAAACTTGGTTTAATCACTAATATCAATGAAATGGCACTACACCTAATCCAGGAAACTCAGAAGACTATCAGAAAAGACAATGTTCCATCAGACTTCTTTAATTAGAAAAAACACTGGTTTATTGATAAGCATCTAGCACAAAGAATCTAGGTGGTTCACAGCACAATACAGACAAGGTGGCCTGGTTCTAATCCTAGTTTTACTCATCAACTGTAAGAACTTTAAGGAGAATCACCAAAAGTGCTCTGTGCTTCAGTTTCCTCATCTGTCAAAACGAATATATAAGGACAATCATGGTTGGTTTAATTAAGGCCAATTATATATGTAAAGGAATTCATTGTACATAGCAAGTGCTATCTATATAGTGTGTCATAATAAACTTTGGTGTTAATTAATCAGAATTTTTTGTTCAATATATATTGTTAATTATTTTGTTATAAAGTCAAACAAGATAAAATATATTTTAGCGATTAATATATTTTTAAATAATTCAGGTAATAAATTTTAAAAGATAAACAGATGATGCCAAGTTAAATGATTATCAACTCTGAGATTATTCTGAAAACAAAAGCTACAATAGCAGAAAGTAAAATTCAACTAGAACCTAAAGATGGTCAATTTACTTACTGAAGAAGAATAAATAATGGAAAACTATGTTTGCAAAGGACTGAAATGGAACGCTGACTCAGGTAACTGTTGCAGAGTGGCTGATCACCTTTTCAAACCTCTGCTTTTGACCTACACTCCCATAAACTGCTAGCATGGGAATAAATTGATAAACTATTTCTAGACAGCCACACTTGGTAATGTGTGCCAACAATTTTTTAAAGTTTGGAATTCAGCATTTCACTTCTAAGAAGTAATAGTAAAAAATTAATCTGAAAAACACAGGTTTGCAAGCAAGGGTTTCAAACAAGTTTCATTATTTTGTTGCTTCTTTTCCTGGTTTAAAATTTATCCGTGTCTGTTTTTTAAAATAAAGTTATGCTGCATTAGTTTCCTAAGCCATGCAACAGACTGACTAGCAGTGCTTTTGTTTTCAAACCCGATGACATCCCATGATAAGACATTCCATAATACAGCTGGCTTGGGTTCTGCATGTATGGCAAATGACACATTCTCTTCATCACTTGAACTCTCAAACCTCAGTGCCTTTGAACATGCTATTCGTTCTTTTAGAATATTCTCTCCTCTCCATCTGCCTAGAAAGCTCCTGCTCCTCATTCTGTCAGTCTTCAGTGACAACCACCAACTGCTCTGCAGGTGCTACTTTAATGCAATACCCACAGTGACAAGCAAATGTTGATATACTAGGAGCCCAGAGCGCGGATTCGAAATTGTGCGGTGCCACCCATCCTCCAGTCCGGCCCTGCCTCCTCCTTCCACCCTTGAAGCAGCTGTGGCCACTGCTGATCAGGCTCTCCCCAAGTGCAGGTGCACAGAGGCCCCTGCCGCCCTGCCCCCAACGTTGCGCATGCAATCTCCTATCAGGTCAATCCATTATGGCATCCCGATTAATTAGTGTATTTCTCTATTTTTTATACACACACACACACTAGGGGCCTGGTGCATGAAATTCATGCACGTGGTGGGGGGGGGGGGGGGTCCTTCAGCCCAGCCTGCCCCCTCTCACAGTCTGGAACCCCTCAGTGGATGTCCTATGATGGATGGCCTCAGTCTGCCAGGCGGGGTGAGGGAAAGGGAGGTGTGGGGTGTGTGTGTGTGTTTTTTTGCCACTGGGGGGCCCACAGGCACACCATGGAGGCTTGAAGTAGGCACCCCTCAATGTTGATCTCTCAGACTCTTGCCCTCCCCTGCATGTTGTTCTCTTTTTTGAGCTGTGGCCAGGGCTGGATGCTGCCTGCCTCCCAAGCTTGCCTACTGCCCATCTTCCTCCAGCCACCAGAAAGCAGGGAAAACCCCACCCCGTGGTCAGGCCAGCCTTTTCCTGTTCCCTGATCCCTGGAAGGGACCTGGGGAGCCGCCAAGCAGGACCCCAGCCCCTGCAGCCTTGCTTTCCTGCTCCCCGGTGCCCCACAAAGGGCCTGGGCAGCCGCCAAGCAGGCCAAGACTCCCCGCTGCCTCTTTCAAAGTACCCCCCCATCTCTTCTTGAGGAGAAAAATATTTCAAAGAATTATCTCTTTGTGTTTAAAAATATTTTGCTAAGAACAACCTCTGTAATTTATAATAAACCTATTTCTTGGAATACACTGATCAAAATGAAAAATTCTTGGGAAACAGACTTAAAATTTTCAGGTGAAATAAAACTAGAATGTTCATAAAACTAACAATAACCTTCACATTTCTAAACATTTAACCTCTTCAATTTTAAAGTTTTCTTTGTTTTAGAGCCAATGATTTCTTTGTCTTTAAAAGCTGTTCTGCATCTTCCTCAAAATATTTAACCTTTTACAGTCTACTTAAACATATTTTGTTACTAACACGTTTAAATGAAAAGACAAAATAACTATAATCCTAACTTTTTAGAAAGTTACATCAGTCATTTAATTTTGTGTGCATTCTTCATGGTCTTTTTCTTAAAATTCTCATTTACCATACAGAGACTAATGCTAAATATGAAACATAACTCATTAAAATTATTACACATGATTTTTTTAAATCATATTTTTCAAAACTTATTAACATGAGGAAAAGCTCGATGTTTTATTTTTTAATATATTTTTATTGATTTTTAGAGAGGAAGGGAAAGGGAGAGAGAGATATAAACATCAATGATGGGGGAGACTCATCATTCAGCTGCATCCAGCATGCCCCACACTGGGGATTGAGCCCACAAACCAGGCATGTGCCCTAACCGGGAATCGAACCATGACCTCCTGGTTCATAAGTCAATGCTCAACCACTTAGCTATACCAGCCTGGCAAAAAACTCAATGTTTTAAATGGCAGAAATTCCACTGCATAAAATAATTAAATTGGGTATTTTAAAAATATGAGTGCAGGAAGCAGACCAGAGGAAATAAAACATACTAGTAATAATAATTTTTTAAAAAAAACACACACACACACAAAACAAAACTATATTCTCTGCAGTGGCAGTCTTCATAATTTTCTAAAATCCTTAAATTATTCACTATTAAATAAACTGTTTTCAATAGTTAAAAAAAACACACCTTTCTAACAAAAATACATGGATATAAATGAGAAGAGAACATAAAGGTAGTTTTTGTTGTTGTTTTTAACTCTCAACTGAGGATATTTTTCCATTCATTTTTAGGGAAAGTAGAAGAGAGAGGAAAAGACAGGGGCAAACATAGATATGAGAGAAACACATCGACTGATTGCCTCCTGCATGAGGGGGAACATGGTCAGCGCCAGGGAGGAGCCTACACTGCAGCATGTGCCCTGGACCAGAATAGAACCTGGAACCCTTTGGTCCGCAGGCCGTCGCTCTATATACTGAGCCAAACCGGCTAGGGCAATACATTGCTATATTGAATTCAAGAAAATATGACTATTATGGCATTAATATCATGGGGAAAAAGTATTCTGAAATTGTCCCAAACAAATGAAAAGCATCTGAATAACAGATTAATATTTGTTTCACTTTGTTAGCAATACCTACTTAACGTACCATGAGGGTATTTAAAAGAGAATGTTTCTAAACTTAAGCAGACTAGTTATCTAGAAAGACCTGCCAAAAACAACAACAAAAGCGATAAAAGAGAGAACTTTACCACTATGCTCATCCTGACTCAAGAACTGCACGAAAATTCAGTAATTAGTGGTCACATGTGGCTTTTTTAATTAACTAAAAGTAATTGGACTAGCTGGACATCAAGGCTAGTAGCCAATGGCATCCATACAAGACAATGCAGATATAGAACATCTCCACAACTGTAGAAAGGTCCACTGGATAGTGCTAACTCATACATTTTTACACATTTAATCTCTAGACCTGCCGTCAAATCTGCAGACAGTAGTAGGCTCTCTTACCTTTCTCCTGTTCTCTGCTAGGAGCTTAGACCCAACAGGGCAAGTCAGACAGGCATGATTTTTGTTTCAGGAGGCATGGTACAAAGAAGAGGAGTGGCAAATGGAACAGAAGCTGACAAATCCCCATCAATTCAGCAGCACATGGCTGCAGGTGTAATCAGTCTAGTTTTTAGAAGAACGAAGGGAAACTAGAGGTTGGAACATTAAAAAGCCACGAGTTTATTCGCAAAACACTGTAGAAAAACTTCCTCTTTGTTTGCCCAAAGGGTGATTTATAACATAACTGGTTTTAGGTGATCCTGACATAGCTTTGGATGGAAGGTTAGCAATCACCAAGACTCATGAACAAATCAAGTGACACATGAAATTATTCTGACTTACACTCACATTTTGCTACCGTCAAGGTTAGAGGCACAAAGAGGAGTAAACCCCACACACAGGTGACAGCTGGCTCACCATCTAGTTGCTACACACACAGGAAACATCTAGTTCTAGGTGCAGGTGAGGCTGGGGATAGACACACCATAGAAGAGGCAGAGCGGCCAAGGAAGACACTTTTCCTCTCGATTATCTCCTAGCCATTTCTCCCAAATTCTACAAAAGCATCCAAATGTCTGACCCAACAGCACTGGGGACCTAGAAAGTCAGATGAAGGACTTGATGTGCCATCAACATCAGTATATCATCATCACTAAAAGAAAGCCGAACAGGACAATACGTGCTTTCTTTTATATAAGGAAGAAACCTATGAAGAGACAATTGCTCACCATGATGCCCAGCTATTGGTGCACCTAGCATTATAATCCAACTAGATGCTCAGTGCACAAAATTCATGCACAAGGGGGAGGAGAGGGTGTCCCCTCAGCCTGCCCTGCGTCCTCTCACAATCTGGAACACCTTGAGGGATATTGGGCCTAACCCAGCAGTCGGACATCCCTCTCACAATCCCATATGCTGCATGCACCAGTGACCATACTTTTCATATAGGTGAAAGGCATCTTGCTGTTGT
The DNA here is from genome assembly GCA_004026665.1 of Murina feae. NCBI lineage: Eukaryota > Metazoa > Chordata > Mammalia > Chiroptera > Vespertilionidae > Murina > Murina feae. The sequence continues at coordinate 49,490 of PVJC01004153.1, read as the reverse complement.
ATGGGCAGCTACATTTTTTTTGCCCTGATTATAAAAAGTAGTACATAACATGATCCTTCTGAGGCAGTAGTACCATTTTCCCCATCTTATGGGTGGAAAAACTAAAGCTGAGAGAAGTTAAGTAATTGGCTTTGTCACACATTTATAAGTGTCAGAATCAGGGCTGACCACAAAATGTGCAAGCCAGAATCTATACATGTCATTGTTACATCATCCTGTTTTTCCAGTGTTAGTCTTGCCAGAGACTGTTCCCAATATATAGGGTAGGGTCCTTAGGCCTGGTCAGTAATCAGGGCCATCTGTGGGGTGACTAGCAGGTGAGGTGATGGGAGTGCCCCCCCTGACACCCACCTTCGCTGGTGGCCTGGCACCTCTTGCTGGCCAGGCCCACCCTCCAATCGCCAATACCAGCCACCTCCCTCTCAGGGGAAAGATGCTCAACGCAGAAGCTGCTGCTAACTGGGGGTGGCTCCTGTGTTGAGTATCTTCCTCCTGGTGGTCAGTGCATATCAGAAAGACAAGTCGTTCCACCAGTCTTTCCACCGTTTGGTCGATTGTCATATTCGGGTTTTATTATATAGGATAGGATGTTAGTGCTCTTTATAACACACATGGTTTTATTGTTTAATATTTTTTATTGACTTTTTTTACAGAGAGGAAGGAAGAGGGATAGACAGTTAGAAACATCGACGAGAGAGAAACATCGATCATCTGCGTTCTGCACAACCCCAACTGAGGATGTGCCCACAACCAAGGTACATGCCCTTGACTGGAATCGAACCTGGGACCTTTCAGTCCGAAGGCCGACGCTCTATCCACTGAGCCAAACCAGTTAGGGCCATGGGTTTGTTTTTTTTTAATGCATTTGACATTGCTTTAAATGGCTGAAATCCAGGAATTTTGGTTTAATGATTTAACAGTTTTCCATGTGAATGGTAACATAACATAACCTCTATCACTTCTAAAAGCTGCCAAAAATATTCAAGCCCTCATGATTTTCTTTCCTTGACCTGAACCCAAAGTTTAACCACTATTCTGATGTATTCCATAGTCACTTTGTTCTCAGACCTCCCGCTCCAACCCTGTTGGCACAAATCCTCCTATGTGCCAGCCCAGAAAGCCTTCTCCCAGGCTCCTCAGCGACTACAGAATCAAGTGCTCTGCAAACTGGTATGGGTGTCCCACCTACACAAAACTCACTCCTACTCTTACCACAGGGCAGGTTTTCCTAAATCCATTAAGGGCTGACCTGAAAGGGAAAACTAAAATAGGAATCGCTTCCTTCAAGCTTAGTTGGAGCTTCTGCTCCCAAGGCCCAGGGTGAGGTCTAATTACAGGATGCAGGCGAACAGGGGAAACCAGTCCTGGGAGTGTGCTGTTTTATGACACAGCTACAGCTTTTATGGAAAGCAGTTAAGCATTGTATGTCTACAACCTCAAATAACAATTACTCTTGCAATCTTATTTTCTGCTATGTAGTAAGGACTTTAAATAACCTAAATATCACCTCTGAGAAAGAAATTATCACTCCTTTGTCAGAGCTGGGAAACAATGAACAGAAGCCAAACAGAATGGCTGAAATGGTTTGGTATTCTTTTTACCCTTGGTGGGAATGTGGGGCCCATCCCTTCCATGAGCAGGATGGAGGGCTCTGGCCTGCTGGCCCAGACCTGGAAGGAGAGAATTCCCAGCAGTTCTCTCCAGTAAGCCTCTGGATCACCTGTATTCACAGCTCCAGGGCCCTGAGCTCTGACCACTGCACTAAACCTGACTTTAGCTTCAGTCCACCCTGGAAGGTGCAGTCAGGGTTCACATAAATGCCTAGAGGATTTACAATGCGGGGATGTTCTGAACTTTCTCTGCTCTCCCCCTCCCCCCCAAAAAAAAAAAACAAACAAACAACACATATACACACACACAAAACAAACAAACAGAGAATTCCACAAAGAGAAAGCAATTGAGCTTGATCATTTTTCCCAGAGAGGCTAAGTAACTGGAAGAGAGAATGTGCATGGAGGAGGCCAGCCATGGTGGCCAGTATCCTACCATCCACTACCAAGAGCAGCCACTTGATGGCAATCTTAACCTATTAACTTGGAATTCTTCCATTGAGAGACCCCAGGAGGACAGGAACACCAAGAGTGTGGGCTGCACAATGTGCACAGTGCTGGAAGAGGCATCTTTGCTTGATCTGTGTGTGCAGAGGCAAAGGCGTAAAAAGATGGATAAAGAAAGAAAAACTATGCCAATGTCCTCCCTCGGGTTACACTCTATGTCCGCAGACCTCACTATGGGACTTAGGTAGAAGGGATTATACAGGCTCTGCATTCAGACAACTCAGGAAGATGGAACCGTCTCAGGCCCCATGGCACATTCACATCGGGCTTTCCACCAACAGATTGAGGTGTAAGGCAGACAGATGGAATCAAACAGGAAAATAAATCAATGGCAAGCTGCTGCTTCTTGACCCCTGAAACCACAGAAAAAAAAAGAGCCAAAAATGAGAGAAGAAAACGTTCCGTAGTAGAAAGTACAACACCTGTTGAATAACACAGCCCAATGCTTTCCTTCTTATGTAAGAGGACATTTAAAAAAAAATACATGCACCTTCTGGAGTAAAGGCTCTCTAGAAATAAGAATACACTATAAACTGTACTCATGACACACTTCTATACTTTTGGTGGCAGGAAGACTAACATCAAAATGTGGAGGGGACTGGAGTGGGAGGAGCAAACAGTCTTATCAGAAATGGTCAGTTATCTTAGCCTTAGTCATTACGTGTTCTCCCACACAGTTCAGTCTGGCCCTGTGCAAGGGCTTCATAACTCTTGGCTTCTCAATTTATAAGAAGAGTTCAGGCAGAGTGGAGAGTCTGCCAATATTTTCCTCTGAGGGAGTCAGAAAGTGCCAGCTGAGAGCCTTCCAGCTCACCCTTTAACACTTTCCAACTGAGTAAACTGGAAAGGCCCTTTTTAAACAACACTAGTAGTCGGAAGTTGGGTAAACTGCTGGGTGAGGACAGGGTAAAGCCACTAGGGTACAGGCTCAGCATTACCAATGTATAACCCTCTCAAAAAGCACCAGGCCTCTTGCATACCAAAGCAGTAAATATGGAATGTTTCATGGGCATGATCAGGTCTGAAGAGGGTGTAGTCCTTCTAGAAAAGCTCTAGAAGGTGAGATGTACTTTCCAAAAAACAAGGATTACAAACTCTGGGTCCTTCATAAACACCCCCATGATATCCAAAGAAAGGAGTGTCTCAGACATAAAAGAGTTAAATGTTTCCAAAGTAGAGACCTGCAACTGCCTTCCTGCATGAGAAGACAACATAGCCCATCAAGAGCCATGGCAAAGTGGAAGGAAACTGCCATTTCAGACAGCACCAAAACTTGGTGTGAGAGTCTCAGGCTGAGTTGTCTCTGCCTGTCATAAAGACCAGGTGCCCACAAGCCTGCCAGGGGAAATGTACACCTGGTTAAGGAATAACCCAGAAGACAGCGATGGGGCAGTTCACACAGGAAGTGGCCCAGTGTGCAGAAAGAGCTGAATCATTAAATCCAAAGTATGAATGAGCCAAAACACTAATGAAAGGCCAGAGAATGGTGCAGAGAGAGGGCCAGGGTTTCAAGACATCAGGCATGAGGAGCCCTAAAGCTGCAGGAATGGGATAGTCCTTGGCACAACACAGGCATGGCCTGGATGACAAGCTGGGCTGACACTACTCTCCTTGACTGGCAAGTCTAAAGTTATAAAGCAACTCCTATTTCTCCCTCATTGTCCCCAAACCTCCTCTATTGGGAGACTGGGAGACGTGTACTGTTTTGTGATAATAAAAAACTTACAAGGAAGTTGAATTTAAATTTGAGCGCTGCAGAAGCATCCTTAAGACTACAGAGAAAACTAAAATAGAAGGCTATATGAGATTTGGCTGCAGAGTAACAAACTATAAATTAAGGGATTTATGGACTGGATGGGTAATTTCCCCAAAACATCTCTAGTTATCACTCTTCTGGCTTTAAAGATATACCATATAGGTCTCTAAATATTGAGTCGAGTCATAACAGGTTATTTCCAACAGCTAATTAGAATGCCCTCTGAATTTGAAGAAATTCACAAGCAAAGCAAAACTGCGCTAATCCATGGTGTCAAATCTGATAGTAACTAAAACTCCATATATTCACACATCATAGAATTCAAATGGGTGAGACTGAGAAAACAGGAAACTCTTCTCCCAGTAGAATGAGGTAGGTGACATTACCATTTACAAAAGTGAACAAAGATAAACAAATTCCGTGCATGGGCAAGTCATGCAAGTCATCCCTGGCTGACTAAAGGCTGTCTAATTACCTCACAGGGTCTTCCCTTTCCATACACGTTGAGAAGTGAAAATGGTTGGGAGGCACTGCTCTAAATTATATTTATAGCATAATATTCAGACAAATAAGATGAATTAGTATAATAAATAGGATTCCCCCAATCTCATAAAATCACATGATTTGGGAAATCGACAACAGACAAATCCTTCCAGAGATGTTTACCTCTCCCCTTCCAAATCCTTAGGGCCTTTGATTCACCCCGTTTGCCCTTTTCTCAGGGCTCTTGGCCTTCTGTAGCAGCAACCTTTGCACATGAATCATGTTTCAACTCCCAATGACGTAGAGTATTGAGGTTAACCCCAATAGTCTCACAAAAACAGGCACTCGATAAATAAGTCCAAGTTAATTCATCCAATTGGGAGGAACAATAAGTTCTCTTAGGTCAAACAGCTCTTAAGATTCCTGATATATCAGTAAATTGTTTTAATGTCACTTAAGCACAAAAGGAACCACACTGTAGATTAACATGGAAATTAACTGAATCTAAAATTAAATCATCACCACCTCTACACTCAATGCTATACACTCAAATCCCTAATTGAAGCCCTAACACCCAGTGTGACTATTTCTGAAGAACTTTGAGGAGGTGACAAAGGCTAAATGAGGTCGTATGGGCAGGATCTTAACCCACTAGGGCCGGAGTCCTCGTAAGAAAAGACACCACTGCACACCCTCGCTCAGCCATGTGAGGACAGTCAGGAAGCAATTCCTCACTACAAACTGAATTGGCTAGCATCATGGATCTTGGACTTCCAGCCTCCAGAACTATTAGAAATAAATTTCTGTTGTTAAAACTGTCCGTCAATATAATTTTCTTACGACAATACAAGCTGACTAATATACTGAATTTCACCAGAGCCACAAGAAAATGAACAGAATGGAAGAGATCAACAAATGAACTAGTAAATGTATATGCATAACCCGTGGAAACGAACAATGGGGTGGTGAGGAGATGTGGGGGAGGGAGGACGAAGTGGGGGTTAGAGGTTAATAGGGGGAAAAGGAGAACCTATGTAATACTTTCAACAATAAAGATTTAAGAAAATTAAAATTTAAAAAAAAAGAAAATGAATAGAAATCAGTAATCTGACCATGCTGCTGCAACATATTTCTGCACCGAGGCCATCAGACAGCACACGAGCTCCTCACAAGAATCAATCTAACTGAAAAACACACTGTTAGCAAAAAGGAAACATGGCTTTTGATGCGTCTTCAGCTTTGCCTTTGGGAGAAAGCTACGCCTGAGACCCCAGTTCCAGAATTTCTTTTTTATTTTAATTGATTTTTTGGTGTGTTGTTTTAAGGTGGGGTAAACCACTGATTTATTGTTCTACATAATTATGTATTTACCAGAGGCCCAGCACATGAAATCATGCATGGGTAGGGTTCTTAGGCCTAACCTGCAATCAGGGCCATCTTCCACCCACCCGCTCAACAGTCCAGTCCCGCCCTGCAGCCTCCACCCAACCTGGCTCCCCGTGATTCCCTGTTGGCTATCCAGTGATCAGAGCCTGCAGGCCGGGGAGAGGGACCAAGAGGTCTGCCTTCTGCCCTCCCACCAGTCCTCAATCTTGCCACGCCGCCACCCAACCCAGTTCGCCACCCACTCCAGCTGCCCGTAATTCCTCGTTGGCCATCCAGTGATCAGAGCCTGCAGGCTTGGGGGAGGGATGGAGAGGTGGTCAATGCACCTCATAACAACTGATTGATGGGTCATTCCAGTCGTTATGCCATTATATCACTGGCCTTTTATTACATAGGACTGGTTGTTTCCTGTATATGCCCTGTCCAGGAACCAAATCTGTAACCTTGGTGTATCCGGTTAATGCTCTAACCAACTGAGCAACCCTGCCAGGGTGAGAATTTCTTAAATTATACATCAAGGCTCTGATTTTTTTTTTTTAAATCACTGATTGGTTTTCTCCTGCACTCCTCCTAATGGGAATCAAGGCCACAACCTGGGCATGTGCCCTAACCAGGAATCAAACCGTGACCTCCTGGTTCATGGGTCAACATCAACCACTGAGTCACAAATACCAGGCAAGGCTGCGGTTTCTTAACACTCACAGACTAAGAACAGCACTGAAGGAGGGAAAAAATGCCACAAGAGAAAGGTGAAACTTAAGAGGGTGCAAACTACAACTGTTCAGAAGCCCATTTGTGGTCTGGACTTGCCTAACAGCTCAGAACCAAAAACCATGATGCCAATTTAAGACATCATCTTTCTCCACAAATATTACCATGAGATAAGCAATGCCGTTCATAAGAATATCCAACTGGGGGGTTCTTATTCAAGCACTGGCTGGTATCTTCCTAAGCTAGGGCCTCCAAGAGCCGCTTACTAGACACACGTGAGCCCGGGGCTTTGAGGTACTTTTAAGTCTCAGAGATACTCTCAGGCGTCTGAACATTCCTGGAAAACACCGTAAGCCCATGTATAGCCATAGCTTCTAAAAACTGATAGTCATGTTAACACATCCCAAAATGAACACAGACTTTAAAAAGTCAAATGAACTGGAAGGCACTGGAGGGAATCTTTCTGGGATGACAGAAAACCATCTATGCTGGAGCTTTGGTCAGAAGGGCATATGTGCATTTGTAAACTCACTGAACTGCACACTTACAGTTATAAAATTTTCTTCAAATTTTAAAAAAAGCAAGATCTGGAGTTAGGAGTCCTAGGTTCAAATCCTGTTTTGACCACTTCTTAGCTCTGTAAGCCTTGCACGAGTTGCTTAACATCTGAGACCCACTAAATCCACAAAATCATGATAACAATAGTATAATTACCATATTGCTGTGAAAATTGAAACTGGTAACTTATTTTTTCTTAAAAGCCACATTTTAACCTAAAATACCACGTAATGTGTTTTGTTCCTAAACAGGCTGTCAACAAATGTGGTTCAAAAAGGATACAGGGTGACCCAAGTCTAAGAATCTCTATGAAACATATCACAATTATGAATGAACTAGTAGCCCGTTGCAGGAAGATTCCTGCAAGAATAGGGCTTCCTGAGCCAGAGCGAAGCAGAGAAGGGAGCGAAGCCCGCCTCGGCTCCTTCCCGTCTCTGCCACCTCAACTCCCCTCTCTGCCACCTCAGCTCCCTTCCGTCTCAACTCCCATCTCTACTATCTCAGCTCCCTTCTCTGCTGCCTCAACTCCCATCTCTGCTGCCTCGGCTTCCCTCGCACCCCACTCTCACCCCCCACCCCCACTTCTCCCTCCCTTCTTCACCATCTCCGCTGTCTAAGCTCCATTCCTTTCTCCACTGCTTGGCTCCCTTCTGCAACACTTGGCTTCCTTCTACGCTGTCTTTAGTCTTAGCTCTCCTATGTATGCAAATTAACCGCCATCTTTGATGGTTAATTTGCATGTGGCTGCTCTGATTGGCTGGTAGGCGTAGCTTAGGTGTCTCAAAGTGATGGTTAATTTGCATATTACTCTTTTATTAAAGTAGGTATGTACTTTGGTGACAGATAAATAGCAAAGGCTGTGTCTAGGGGCCTAGAGTTCTAGGTGTATGCATTTCCCACATGAAATCTGGAGTTAGAGGTGGACCCCTAAGCTGAACAGAGAGAAAAGACCACACCCACCCACAGTATGGTGGGTGCGCACTGTTCACCCAGCACATACTCCACATAGACCCAGGAGTTGTGTATTCAGCAGTAGTCCACAAGGAGGAAGCTTTTCTCTATTGGAAGTGACAGTAAACTGTGGAAAGAGAGGCCATAATAAACAAGCAACAATGATAGTGTTAGGCAGTGAGAAATTCCATGCAGAAAAATGTTACATACTAAGGAGCTAAAGGGTAACTAACACATAAAGGCACGATTTTTAATAAGATGCTCAAGGAAAGACACTTGGTAAGGGCACATTTGATGAGGAACCTGAACACAGAGAGGGGGTCAAGTCTCATAGGTAACTAAAGAGAGAGAGCTCTACATAGATCAGAAAGCATAAAAATTCTAGGGCAAGAGCATGCTCAGTGTGTGTGGAACAGCAGGAATATCAGATTAGGTGAGACAGAATCAAAAGGAGAGGGAGGTAGATAAGACCAGAGAGATACTGGGGCACACAGCAAGTGGCCATCCTTCATGCTGAGTGATAGGGAAACCCCACACTTACAAAGAACTGTGATGGCTACTGCCTGCAGTGGGTAAAAAGGCTGAAGGTAAGAGAGCATTAGGAGTCCCAGGCCAAATTAGAGGTTGTAGACTAGTGGCAGTGGGGCTTTCGCAGGTACAAAAGACATTGTGAGTTTAGAATAAACAGGTTTTGCTAAGGGACAGAAGACAAACCATGGAAGACATAGTAGTAACAGGTAACTCCAAGGTTTTGGCCAAAGCAACTAGAAGAATGGAACTGGCACTTACTAAGAATGGGAAGCTGGGCAGGGCAGATGCAGATGAAATAGAATGGATATAGATATCTTTGGCACATCTCAAGTTTTCATGAGGCCTATCAAGAAATCAAAGTGCAGAAGGCAGGTGAAGTTCTAAAGAGGTTCAAACATGTTCATTGCTGCCAATGGACAACTTAAGCCACACTGACCTTGGTAACTGGCCTGACTCTTGGGGTTCAAAGAGAATGAGTAGACATGGTTATGTACATGAATATAAATAGAAGAGAGAGACGGCTGTTTAGACATTGTCTTTCAGAATTCTGCTATGGAGAGGAATTAATAGCAGGAGGGAGACACAAGATTAATGGAGGGTTTATTTTATTATGTAAGAAGCAATTACAACACTTTTTGTTTATTGATGGGCATGATCTCATAAAGAAGTAAATGGAAGGGAGGGAGGGAGGGAAAAAGGAAGGGAAGAAGTAATTTCCAGAATAATGTTCTTATAGAACGAAGAGAAAGAGACTTGGTGAACAAAGGGAGAATGTGACTAGAGACAGAAAGACCCTCACAGGTGAAACAGCTCTAAGAAACATTCCACACTACAGTGGGTTTCTATCCTCTTGTTACCACAACCCTCAAACCTGGGTTTCTTTGTGACAAACAAGGACACTGTGTAGAATGATCTCAAGCTTAGACATCTCACGCACCCCACATCTGTCCTGTCCACCCACTCTCTCCTAGGTGACACCTTTTTGTGTTGTATGCCCCTCCTACTAAAGGAGTCCACAATTTGATGAGGCTAATGATGTAATTGGGGAAACAGCACAGAGCTTACAGACTCGACAAAAGTAGGCTGGGAGAACTGGAAAGAGGAACATAAACAGGCATTTCCATATTTAATTCTCCATGAAATCCTTGTAAGCAGCCATGCCTACTGGGAAGCCTGGTGCCTCCCCTCATTTAAATTGGGTTTCTGGTTCCAATCAGTCCTCAGCATGATCCAATCCTTCCAGTTAAGCTCATCATCCAGGTTCAAAATTCCTCATCTGAAAAATGAGGAGTCTGACCTATATACCTCAAAGAGTCCCTTCCTGCTCTAGCAATCCATAATTCTTTGGCTAAAAGGGCTGCAGTTAAGTTTTGCCCCTTCCAAGGTGCCAGAGCAGTGCAAGTACACCAGCCAGATAACCTGTCCAATATCTATTTGAGGTCCCCACCTCTGCCCCCAACACCACCCCATTCCAACCTCCCGCCCTTGCACAAGATCCCACAGCTTCCAAGGCTTCTTTTACGAAAGAAAGTGCCACACTGGGCCATTTACATCATCAGCCTCCTCACACTAGACCAAACACAATCACTCCCTTCTGATTTTTAAAACATTTCTCTTATTGTATTTTGTTCTAATTCCAGGACACACATATTCTTCTCATCTTGAAACATGCATATCTAAAATTAGATATACTTCATCTTATAAACTGTAATTGTTTACAGTTAAAATTGGAATCATTTTCCTTTCTTACTGAAACATAAAATCATGGTGTATTACTCAATGACATTTTAGATGGGATGAATAAGGCAATCCGATTCCTCCAAAATAAGCAATTGGGAATACCTCCTACATCCAAAAACTGTCTCAGATAGTGACCAAATGGAAGCTCCACCAAGAAATGCCCCACCTGCATGCACTACTTGCTGACCATTCCAAGAAAAATGTCTTTGGGCCCATGTTTCGATCCATAAACACCAGATATCTTCAAGAAAGATTTTGTAATACAGAAGTCCAAAGTTCTATTCCCTAAAAAGGTGTGTGTGTGTGGGGGGGGGGGGACTGTCTCCCTATATCTACACGTCCAACTTTGGTCCTTGGCTACAAATTTGGCAATTGGTGCTGGAAAGGCTCAACAAAAGTAAAACTCTCTGCCTCTAGATGAAGAAAAAGAAAGAAATGAATGCAATGTGTGTGCCTGTGACTGAGCTAAGAAGGGTAATCAGAAGAAGTACAATTTTTTATTCCCTCTATTAAAGCACAAGGTCTAATAAAGCCCAGAAACATGCTCCCAATCAAAGATTTCACTTCTCTGCTTCAAAAGAAGCTGCTATTAAAAATATATCCTCCAACAAATTTTTATTTTTTGGGACCCTATCTTTATAGAGGGTTCCAAAGTGGTTTAGGCAGTGGCTGAAAGCAGGAGAAGTCTAGTACAAAAAGCTAGGGTTTAAATCCCGGCTCTGCCCCACCCTGGTTGTGTAGGCAACTTGCTAATCACTCTGGTGTATGGCTTTCTCATCTATAAAATGGTTTGATCTGAAGATTAAGTAAGTAAAATATGGATAAACAGCTAGAATAGTAACTGCCAAAGAGTAAGCACTCAACAGAGGTTAGTTACCACAACCGGTGCCCACAGAACGACTCTAAGGAAAGGGTCCAGTGACCCTTACATCCAGTCAAGACTCTTTAGCTGGACAGAAGGCTTGCTGCATTATGAAATTCAAAAATTCAAATACAGCTAATAGCTCCCCTCTCTTACTGTGTAATTATATGTACTCATTATTTGTATAGCATGTTATTTAAATGTTGCTAATTTCAGTCCCAGTGGGCTGTCTTCGAAGAGTAGCCTCAGGCTTTGCCAGCCCTTTCCTAAGATTTTGTCAAATTATTACAGTCAGAAAAAGTAGCATTTCCTACAGCAGAAGTAAACAGAAGCCTCACAATCAGCAGAAATCTAAGCACTACCTTCTAAGCTGTAATGATGTTTCAGTTCTGACACAGACAATCCATGTTCAAGACTCACATTCACTACTTTAGAAGGAAAAAAAATGTCATTCCCTGTCGCTTTAAAACCACAAAAGCAAGATTGATGGCAAACATGGATTTTACTGTCTTTTGTCTGCTTGTGTTATTACTACTACACTAGCCTTGCAGAAATGGGGCGGCTGAGCTCAACCTCTCAGATCCAAGCTGCTGCTATTTGAACACTGTCAACAGATACCAGACCCTTAGCCAGCCTCACCCAAAAGGGAAGCACTGCAAGGGGCTGCTTGTTCAGCATCCTAGCATACCAATGACTTAGCAGAAGTGATGTCAATTCAAATAAGATACAAAATTATGCCAGGCCCATTCTATTGTTAATGCAAAATATTATTTTAAATATTTTCCATTAACAATATTTAAAATATTTATTTTCCCAGGAAAGTCTGGTTGGATCAATTACCCAAAAATATTGTTGTTTAAAACTTAGTAGGAATTAAAAAGAGGAATTAAAAAGAGGAAAGAAAAAAATAAAATACCTTGTTTTCAATACTACTCTTGCAACGATATGGCGTAATTTTTATCTGTCATGTGTTCCAAAATAAATACTGGTATAATAAATAATAGAGTCAGGAAAGCCACTAACGCAAACAGGGATGTTTATGCAGCCTACAGGTGAAAAACACCAAGGCGAACAAACTCAGAGGTATGTCACTACCCAAGGTCCCCAAATGACCAAGGGAGGGACAGGAGCAGAAACCCTCCCCATCTAGGGAACAGGTACATGCTCTAGCCCCTATGCCATCTAGTTTCAGACCCCACCTCCCAGTAAGGGCTCTGTACTGAACAGTTTACCACCAGACAAATTTCTGTCACAATTAAAATGGGACCAATGGAATTATTTCAACTTTTAAAAATAAAGGTAAAAACAAGTACCTTGTATGACTGTTAAAACCACTCTCCCTCTGCTACCTTACCTTCACTTGCCCACAATGAAGAATCCAGAGATTGTATGCTGTGATGTACAGCTTAAGACAGTCACTCTATTGTACAGTATATGAATTATAATATATTATGAAGCATCCATTCAAGCTCAAGTGATGCACGTGTACACACATTCAGCGAGAACACTGCGTGCAATCATCCCTACTCCCAACCCCCTTCAGCCAAAAAATGAATTTTGCCTGCTATTTCAGCTTTCTCTGATCACACTCTCCTAGAGAGCACTCCTGAGATTCTGGGATCTATACGAGTTATTCTCATGTTAACAATTCTGTTTCCCTGTGCTTTCCAGTAACCCCCAAACAAGAAAGCACACTTTAACATGTTAGCTACATTTAAGAAAATTCTTCTTAAAACACACTTTAGTTCTGAAACAAGGAGATAGATGTATTTACTTAGAACTGCTATTGAAATGCAATATACAGAATAACTAAAAGGTGGCCTTGGAATGTTACTTGGACAAACACCAACAGGAACTAGAAAAGGGCATATTCACAGCCATTTCACAAGCAAAATGAAAAGTGTTCAAAAAAAAGACACATCAGTCTTTATTAGAGTGAAAGGCAAACTAACACGACAAAAACTACCTTTTCTTTATAAAGCTGGTACAAGAATTATTTAAAGCCTTCCATGATCCCGATAGAGATATCTTTGACAATTTTTCTTAGAATTCTTTCCTTTGCAGTGTCAATCCCTCAACTATGCCAAAAAAAAAAAAAAAACACATGAGAGCCACATTTATAGCCAACTAGCTGGTAGTGCTCTTTGCTTCTCAGATAACTTCCTTTAGTTTTTGTTCTTTTACCCAAATTCCACTTACATTCAATCCTGGACACCTGGCTAACTTCTTGTCCTAAAAGCTAATTTTCCCCAATTAGGCTGGTGTGTTTAAAAAAAAAAAAAAATAAGAGATTACCAGGACAATAAAGCATTACCACTCATGAACGGCAGAATTAAGCATTCTTATCGCAACCCTAAGATCTACACCCATGATAGCCACTGCTCTACTCTAACTCCAGGATTCAATTAATTCCTCCCACTACCCTTTTAAAAATCTTAATCAAGCAAAACCCTGTTCCTCAACTCATTTTCATTTGGGGTTACATCCAAATAAGATACTTTCAGTTTACAATGCATTTAATAGACCTAAGCTAACATGGATTAGCCCAGCCTACCTTAAATGTGCGCAGAACATTTACAGTTTGGCGATATGTTCTAACAAAGTCCATTGTAAAATAACGTGTTGACTATCCCATGTGATATATTATGTGTATCACTGTCACACCATCATTATGTTGAAAAATCGTCAACTCAAACCATCGTTAAGTTGGGGACCATCTGTATTCAGTGTGAAGCAATGACAAAAACTATCACATCCAATGTTCTCCAAATAGACACAGGGAATATAGCTTACTCTATTACAGGCAGCCAAGGAATAGATGGGGTCTCTGTCTGTTGGGGGTCCAAACAATACTGTGGCAACAAATTTCACTACTCATTTTACTTCTGCAAATGCGAAAGAAATTGAAAAAGGGCCTTTCCCGGCCCTCCCAGTTTGGCTCAGTGGATAGAGCTTGACCTGCAGACTCAAGGGTCCCAGGTTCAATTCCAGTCAAGGGCATGCACCTTGGCTGTGGGCACATCCCCAGTAGGGAGTGTGCAGGAGGCAGCTGATTGATGTTTCTCTCTCATCGATGTTTCTAACTGTCTATCCTTCTCCCTTCCTCTCTGTAAAAAATCAATAAAATATCTTTTTTTTTTTAAACAAGGCCTTTCCCATTACATATGGCTAGAATTTAAGGGTTCTTGTTTCAAACCATACAATAATAGAAGAGAATGAAAGAACTTGAGTGGATGGCAGGAGATCTCACTAAATCCCACCACAGAACCTCTGGAAGCGCAACAGCAACAGGTCCCATCTGCAAGCAGCAATTCCAACAAGAGCTTCTAGCCAACTCACCTTTCACTAAGCAGGCTGGAAAGAAACTGAAAGCCCTAAAGTGAAGTGAACCTGTCACTCTGCGTCCTGGAAAGCTGCCGAGAACCAACATGGGATAACTGTTACTCTGAGACCGGAGCAAAGATTCTAAGAAAGAACAGTATCTCTCTTTCTTCATCTCCATGCAAGTACAAATCAGATCATGGGCTCACATAATCCATAATTCTAAGAGATTAGTAAATACAAGAGAAACTTTGGAATGCCACCACAGCCACATCCCCTGAAAAACTAAATGTTAGTTCTGAAATGGTTTTTGTTAGGTGACTTCATTTGAATCATACTAAATCTCATTAAAAAGAAATATAAGAATAAAGGCAGATAGGAGCAAGTCTCCTTGCAGGCTTCAAGGATCCTACTGATAACCATACAGAAAGAGGTAAAATTCCAGATACACAGAAATTCTATGCCACTGTATACCTGCTGCTGGGTAGCAACCTGCCCAACTTGATTAACATACAAAGAAGCAGATGCTTAGGAGGCTGTTGAGCCTGAGAGCAGGAAAGGCAGTAGGCACACCATGGATTTAGGCTACTTCCTTTACAAACAGGGGATAAGAATCAAAGACATCACTCCACAGTAAGATCATCAAAACAGGCTTCACCTTCAACCCAGAAGGAAATCGGATTTGCACCCTGGTCCTGTGTATAGGGAATAAGCTAGCTACTTGACAATGGTGCAGCACATAAAGGAACATGAAAATGAATCTATAAACCCAAAGAATGTCCAGAATAACTGCAGGTAAAAGACTCAGCTTAAAAAGCACAAGTTGCAAAACATATCCAATTCAGAAACAAGGCTGTGCCCAGAGATTCAAAAATATTCAACTCACCGTGCACTGTTTTCAGGCTCCCAGCAATGCCCTCGCCATGCTGTCTCTTCTGAGCATTCTTGAACTCCTTCAGAGACAAGTAAAGGACTTTACGTACCACCCTTTCTTCTGACCATGGAATCCCATCACTGTCATCCTGAAGAAACAAGAGAGATAAAACAAAGGAGCGTTACTTGAAAGAAAGCAGATAAATACTAAGTCAAAATAAACCTTTTTATAAAATTTCAAACAAGTATTGTGTGATCAAGACATGGTTCTAAAGATCAATATTACAGCATATGGTTAAGAGATAGCACTGGCCCTTCAGATATCTGGAGAGACCTCAAGCAAAAAGTGAACCCACAGGCTGAACAAGGGATGGAAGAAAAATAAAACCATCTCACTCCCCTTAGCTATCCATATCCAAAGACCTTCATTAATGGGGAATACAAAGTTTTCTATTCTACCAAAGTTCATAAATAGTTGTTATTACACTTAAAACCAGGTGTATAATAATGAACCATTGTGCTGTAGTTTTAAAAAGCAAGCAATGTCAGAATGTATACTACCTTACAAATATAGGGTATCCCCCCAAAAAAGAAAAGTATACACATTTATTTTTTCATAGCTCAATTGATGTGGGTTTTTTTTTTTCTTCAGGTTTAACTCATTGGAATTAATAATTATTCAAAATATGTATGCATTTTGGGGGATACTCTATATGCGCTCCACTTTTGTTCTTTGTCATCAGGGTGTTGATGTTACTTTCAAGGGAATTTACAATCCAGTCAGAAACTGGATCAGCAATAGGCTCTTAAGAAAATAAGTCGGGGGGGGGGGGGGGGGGGGGGGGCGCAGGCGCCAGTGTGGAAAAGGGCAATGGAATGGGGGGAAAGGGGGACTTGAGAGATAAAAATATATACAGGTTAATAAATAACAGGTCTTGAATGTCTAATTTAGAAGTGTGGCTCCCTATGACTGCTGTATCAGATCCAATGCAAGCTCTTGAGAGAGGTATGTACAAAATAAAGGCCAGGTTGGAAGAAGGTGGGGGTGGAGGAATCAAAGAACGACCAGCCAGCCTACAGACCATTCAAGTAGTAAAGATATAAAAAATGATTAGAATCAAAGAGGCAGTAAGGGAGGAGGGGGCAAGGAGGGACACAATGGCAGAAAACAGAGACGGAACATGAGCCAAGAATGGAGGATGGAGATGGTTGCCACCGTAACTGAATTGAGACAACTGTTTAAGGCTTATGGGGCAGACTCATATGGCTAAGGACATTCTTAGGTTCTGTGGATATCTATGCACAATTTGCTTATCTAAAAAGCCCTCATATTCACACCTGCTTCAAGGCTTAAGCATTTTATCACACAGTTCTATTTAGGGATACAATTATTTGAGCTTCTCAGATATTTTGGGCCTCAAGAGAATAAGGGAAACATTAATACTGTAGGTAAAAACAGGGCTTTGGATATTCATGTTCCTTCTGTTCAAACACGAGCCTGAACACTACAGAGTCAGACTGGTGCTGGTGTACTGGATGTCCAACAAATTGGTTTTTACTCCCTGCCACTAACAAGTGACATAAAACCTCCATGGGACTCAACAAGGGATCTGGGATAGCTCAGGTCTTTTCCAGCTCTTAAATTCCTAAACTATGCATAAATATAAACTACATCTTATAAAAACAACCACATAGGAACTCTAAGCCCTAAATAAGTTAAGCTGCACTCTTATTAAGCTTCAGGGATTTCATAGAATCAGAGTGATTCTCCATCTTCTATAATAGAGGAGCCGTGGGAAGAAGGGAGCTAGGATTTCCACTTTCCCCTGCACACTCTTCTCTTCCCTCCTGTAGACATGCCAAGCTGTGATTTCCGATACTGCAAGAGGAAGAAGGCATATCCTGTCTTCCTGGTTGCTCTCCTGAGAGCCAAGACATCTACTAACCAGGATGGTGGTCGAGATTCAAACATAAAGGTTAAAAGAAGCAGCAAATCTTGCCTCAACCCAATAGGAGGAACACACACAATTTCTTAACTGCTACTTGTATAAGTCACTGTAGGCCTTCCAATCATCACCTGGTTAAAAAACAGAAAAATTAAGAACTCTAACCAGACCTATCTGGGGAGCCCAAATAACTAACCTGAGTAAAAGGCAGATGCTTTAGCTACACAACACATACACAGCACATCCTAGGTGAGTGTTCTCTTAGAGCAACTCCCTTGAGTTTCCATGAAAGCTCTCCTAGCATATTCTTTGCAACTGAATGACAGTCTTACATGTGGCAGAAGTTAATGCTTATTAGACTGAAATCCACTTTTTCAGCTTCCACAGTTAGTATATGCAATAAAGGTTGTACAGCAAAAATCTTTTCATTGCAACCAAATTCACATTCTCACCTTTTGCATCTCCACAAGTGATATGATTATAAACTACTAGTGGCCCAGTGCACAATATTCACGCACATTAAAAGGGGATTAATTAGAGGAAATATTTTACTATTGCTATTTGCCCTTTCTCTATAATAGAAGTGTCAGAGATTAAAGAAAATTAGTAAAATGTATATGAAAATTTTCCTCCTGTCAGAGTCTGGGGTGCACCACGGAATCCAGTCAATTCTTCAGCCACCCACATGCACCTCAAAATCGCTCAAGACCCAAACCTGGATGGGCCCGCACCATTGGGCTAGATCCAGACCTGGCCAGTCCCACCCTGTCAAGCCCTGCCAAGTGTTGGGGGGCAGGGGGGAGTGCAGCCTCAGGTCCCCTGGGTACCAGGGCAGGGGGGCACGGCCTGAGGTCCCCCATCAAGCCCTGCTGGGCAGAGGGAGTGGCCTGTGATCCCCCAGCCTGGCGCCAGGGCAGAAGGCATAGCCTTGAGGCCCCCTGGTCTGGTGCTGGGGTGGGGGGCATGGCCTGAGGTCCCCTGACCTGGTGCTGGGGTGGGGGGCATGGCCTGAGGTCCCCTGACCTGGTGCTGGGGTGGGGGGCATGGCCTGAGGTCCCCTGACCTGGTGCTGGGGTGGGGGGCATGGCCTGAGGTCCCCTGGCCCAGCA
>PVJC01004153.1:0-31046 GCA_004026665.1 Murina feae | reverse complement strand
GCTTGGTGGGGGGCACAACCTCAGGTCCCCTGGCCTGGGGCCAGGGTGGGGAGCATGGCCTGAGGTCCCCTGGCCTGGCACCAGGGAAGAGGGTGCAGCCTGAGTTCCTCTGGCCTGGTGCCAGGGCAGGGGGAGCAGCCAGAGGTTTCCTGTCAAGCCCTGCAGGTGGAAGGCACGACCTGAGGTCTCCTGTCAAGCCCCATGCAGGAGGTGGGTGGGAGCGAAGCCTCAGGTCCCTGCTGATTGCTCCTTAAGGCTCATTATGGGAACTTAGCCTCCACTGTGGGTGCAAATTGACCGGAGTGATGGTCAATTTGCATATTCCCTCCTTATTATATAGGAGGATTATTTCCTACATCTACACCGTGTACACATTTTAAAGACCCAACATAGCTTTCAATGTAAAATTCCAGTGAGGATTTTCTGCATTCTATTCAAGCTGGTACCTTCATTCTGACTTCAGGCCTCCATAATAGAGAATTACACCCCTATAACTAATGTCTAATTAAAACATAAACCATGTGAGATGAAAACTCTTCCAAGAAAACACATTTAGGGTTCACTTACTGGTACAAGAGCAGTTTCATTACACCTATAAAGTACTTTAAATACAAAAAAGGCACATCCATGACACAGATTATGGGTTTTTAAATTCTAAACATTAAAATCAAACTTTCTTTTAAAATACAAGTATTCTTTTAAAACCTGGGGTGCTGGTCAAGACTTGTCACGATCCCCAATGCTAATGCAAGACACAAACCTAATGGGTGACTCTGTTCTGTTTCCAAAAGTTCAATATGTATAACTCAGAAATCAGGATGCCTTTCACAGCTGCAGTGTCATGATGAATCACCCTACACTCAGCTTGCAGACCATGGTGGTGGAACCCCTACCTAGTGGAATACCAGATGTGGAATCAAAGGTGTGAGGCAGCGTCGCACTCTCCAAGTTGTGTGTCATGGAAGGCCAAAAAGACTCTAATACTCATTCGCTATTCAGAACAGCCAATCACTAAGTGATCTAAAAAACAGCCCCAACATTATAACTATCATTAAAGATCAGGCAACACGAATACAAACACCTCTCTTAGAGTTTATATGACCTCTAACTAAAGGGCTTCCTTTTTATTTACCCTTTTTCAATACTTGTCTAATTTATTAATCAGTCATTTAAACAATGTCTGCATGGGGTCAGGAAATTGTTTTTTCTGTTCACCACTGTTATCCCAGTCCCTAAAACAAGCATGTCAAATTCACAGCCCACAGGCAGCATGCAGCCCACAACGGATATTTTTGTGGCCCAGCCAATATAACGGTATGTGAGAAAGATTTTAATAAAAAATTTGTCACTTAATTTTTATAATATCCTGTTACACATAATCCTATAATAAAAGAGTAATATGCAAATTGACCAAACAGGTGAACGACCGGTCGCCAGGATGCACACTGAAAACCAGGGGGCAGACGCTCAATGCAGGTGCTGCCTCCTGCTGGTCATTTGGCCCCCACAGGTGGAGCTCCATTCAGCCAGAAGCCGGGCTCAGGGCTGGCAGAGTGCAGCAGTGGTGGCGGGAGCCTCTCCCACCTCTGCAGCAGTGCTAAGGATCCTGCCAGATTCAGCCAGAAGCCGGGCTCAGGGCTGGCAGAGTGCAGCAGTGGTGGCGGGAGCCTCTCCCACCTCTGCAGCAGTGCTAAGGATCCTGCCAGCTCAGGCCCACTCCTCAGCCTAAGCCATCAGTCTGACATCCCCCAAAGGCTCCCAGACTGTGAGAGGGTCTGCACCCAGGCTGAGGGACACCCCCTCGAGTGTAAGATTTTCATACACTGGGTCTCTAGTTATTAATAATGAACTACAACATTCGCTAATGACTGATTACTATAATTGTGTTGCATTCATTTCCTTTACACGCCTTACATGCAGAGGCACCATTTCACTCCACTAATACTAGCAGCAAAAATTTTAGCAGCTGATTGCCAAGCCATTAGACTTGGACTGACTTGTTTGGTATGCACAACAGGAAATATTTCACTTTCAGAGAACAAGAAATATAGGTTTATTTGTGTTACACTTATTAATTTGTGTAGTTATTGGTGGCTGGTAAGTTAATGTTCAGGGAAAATATTTTTATTAAAATGTCCTATTATTTATGTTAACTATTACTCATTTATTTCAGTCCTTTGTATTCAGCGTATCTTCATCGAAATACACCTATGTTTCTATGAAAATTGAAGCTTTTTTTTTTTTGAGGCCCCATAAACTTAAACTTTGTTTCTTCAGCCTGTGTTAGTTAGCCTTTTCAGTTTAACATGCTTGCCCTAAAACATACCTGATAGCCTAAGTAGTAAGTAAGTATTTCTGAAAACAATGAAACTTCAAGCTCAATCTCACTGTGCCCACCTATTTTTACCCAGTGGCTGATCTTACTAACATCCAGGATGTTTTAAGTGAAGCACCTGAAACCCCTATACTTTTCTCGACAAGTCACTATCCCGATAAAACTCTCCATACAGTGACAAATCCCAAAGGGCAGCGAGAGAGAGCGAGAGCGAGAGAGCGAGAGAGCGAGAGAGAGCGAGAGAGAGCGAGAGAGCGAGAGAGCGAGAGAGCGAGAGAGAGAGAGAGAGAGAGAGAGAGAGAGATATCATATCCCTTTTTGGCCACCTCCAGAATGCTCCCACAAACCAAGCACCCTGTCCATTCTAGTTTACTGGTCAGCTTAATAAAGGAACATATAATAGGAGGACATGTAGCCATTGATATCAGAATCAGCAGTTTTATTATGAAGCAAATTCACCTTGCCAAGAGAGTGCTGATTCTCACGAATGCCATTAAAGATTTAAAAACAGCTATTGCCATTAGGGGTTTCAATAAGACCTCTAGGCCAGCGGTCATCAACCGGTGGTCCAGAAGCACTGGTGTTCTGTGAGGTCCAAAAGGTTGGCGACCGCTGGTTTTAAGGAAACCTTTGGAGCAGCGGTCACAAATGAGTGGTGTCATGGTCCACAAGGTCTGAAAGGTTGGCAATCACTGCTCTAGGCTACCAGACCATCGTAAATTGAGGATGCACAAATCAAGCTCCCAGAAAATGTAGCGCCTTTCCTTACTCTCACCCCACAATTTCTTACTTATATTTCCCCCAACCACAAAGCAAATGTTTTTTGTGTTGTTAGGGTGAGAAAGGGAGAGGGAGAGAAAGAAAGAGGGAGAGAAACATTGATTTGTTGTTCTACTTATTCATGCATTCATTTATGATTCTTGTATGTACCCAGATTAGAGATCAAATCTGAAACCTTAGGATGTCAGGACGACATACTGAACTACTGAGCCCACCTATTTTTACCCAGTGGATGACCCAGCCATGGCCTAAAGCAAATGCTTTACAAACGCTGATATAAATAAAAATATTTGGCTCTGTTGACAGGAAGGAGGGAAAAATAAAGAAAAATAAATCAGAGATCCAAGATGGTGGACAACAGGACTGCAGTCGGCAATATACTGTGAGTGAGTCAGAGAGCGAAGAGTGTGTGGACATGCAGGGAGAGCGTGTATTTGCGAGTGAGGGAGAGTTATATTCCATAGGACTGTCAGGGATTGGCGGACCAGGCTCCCCTGGCCAGGCACCCTCTACTACTGCTAAAATCTCTCCCGAGCAGCCAGCTCTGCCGCAGAGATCACACCACCTTGAAGGGGAGAGGGGCTGAGATCAGAAGCCCAGCCTTACCTTCACCTGGGGAAACCTGGGATACCTCCCAGGACACGAACCACGAAGCCCAGGGACCAGCTGCCTCAGCTGGGAACCCACGAACACCAAGACTCCAGCCTATCCGGCCACAGGCACCTAAAGTTTGTCCAGGGGCAGCAAGGTGGCAGCCGAATAGGCAAATGGGTCCTGTGCCTTCTCACAGAGCAGATAGAAGAAACAGCCGAATCAAATAACAGTCACCTGAATTGACAATTAAACACAGCTGGTGAGGCAATCCGTGGATGGAAAGGTCAGAGATCACTCGGAGCGAGTTGGAATCTGGGCTCCAGCATGGAGGGAGAAACGCGAACAGCTGAGACTAAAGTTTCAGAGGGAGACTGCGCTACACCAAATCTTCAGCCCTTAGGGTCAGTGTAGCCCTTGAATGTGGAAGGGGGTCCACAGGCCTGCTGTCAACAGGGGACTCTAGAGCTAAGCCCACAGCCATGGGAGACTGAAGTTCTATACTGACCGCACAATGCCAAAGGGAGAAAGACGACAGGCAGTGGTGTTGCTTTGTCTTTATGACTTCCTTGCTTTTACTTGCTAAACCCAGTGCTTAGCATCTTTCCATTAAAAACACTCACTGAGACTGCCAGGGAAGGTGAATTTTGTGGCAACTGGGGAGCAGAATAGGAAGAACGAGCAGGAAACTGGCTCTGAGATAGTCCGTCCCTCAATACAGTATTGAGTATGGCAGGAAAAGGAAGAGTCTAAACACCCCAGAGAACCCAGGGGGACTGGATTGAGGGGCCATTTGGTTCTGGAAACTAATACAGAAACACCACCGACTAGGGGCTGTGTCAGAAATACACACTTGTGTAAATGCAACTGAAGGCAGGCAAAAAAACAAAGTGAGCAGAGTGATGCTGCCTGCTTAAAACCAAAGTTGTGGTCTATGACACAGAGGAGCAGTGGATTACTGGGAACATCAACACTGGGCTATCTGACAGGAAACAGACATACCAGTCAGAACAATAGAGACAGGTCTTAAACTAGCCCCAAAGAACAGGAACAAGACAGGAATGCCCACTTTCACCACTCCTGTTTGATGCAGTACTTGAAGTGTTAGCTATAGCGATCAGACAAGAAGAAATAAAAGGCATCCACATTGGAAAAGAAGAAGTAAAACTGTCCTTATTTACAGATGACATGATACTGTACATAGAAAACCCCAAAGATTCCATCAAAAACCTACTAGACCTAATAAATGAATTCGGCAATGTAGCTGGATACAAAATTAACACCCATAAATCTATGACCTTTTTATACTTAGCGCTGCTGAGGAGGCAGGAGAAGCTCCCACCACCACCGCTGTACTGGCAGCCATCAGCCTGACTTGTGCATTGAGCCTCTGCCCCCTGGTGGTCAGTGTGTGTCATAGTGACCAGTCATTCCCAACTGTTCTGCTGTTAGGGTCAATTTGCATATTACCCTTTTATTATATAGGATAATGAACTCAAAGAAAGAGAAACTAAAAAACAATCCCATTTACCATTACACCAAAAAAATAAGATACCTAAGAGTAAACTTAACTAAGGAGGTAAAAAACTTATACTCAGAAAACTACAGGACATTGAAAAAGACATAAACAAATGGAAAAACATACCGTGTTCAAGATTGGTAGAATCAACATCATTAAAATATCCATACTACCCAAAGCAATCTACAAGTTCAATGCAATCCCCATTAAATTACCAATGGCATATTTCAAAGATCTAAACAAACTCTCCAAAAATTCATCCGGAATGAAAAAAGATCCTAAATAGTCACACCAATCCTGAGAAAGAACAAAGTTGATGGGATCACAATTCCAGATGTCAAGTTGTATTACCAAGCCACGGTTCTCCAAACTGTCTGGTACTGGCACAAGAACAGACATATAGACCAATGAAACAGAACAGAGAACCCAGAAATTGAGCCATTATGCTCAATTAATAGTTGACAAAAGAGGCAAGAGCATACAATGGAATCAAGACAGTCTCTTTAATAAATGCTGCTGGGAAATTTGATCAGATCATACAAAAAAAACTGAAACTAGATCACCACTTACACCATATACAAAAATAAAATCAAAAATGGCTAAAAGACTAAAATGTAAGACAAGAAACCATAAAAATCTTACAAGACTCCATAGGCAGCAAAATATTAGACATATGTTGTAGCAATATCTTTACCAGCACAGCTCCTTGGTCAGTGGAAACTAAGGAGAAAATAAATAAATGGGACTACATCAAAATAAAAAGCTTCTGAACAGCAAAAGAAACGAACAAAACAACAAAAAAGCCAACTCCATGGGAGAACATATTTGTCAATGCTATTTCAGATAAGAGTTTAATCTCCATACAGCTTAACAAAAGGAAAACAAACAATCCAATCAAAAAATGGGTGAAGGACCTAAATAGACATTTTTCAAAAGAGGACATAAGGCCAAAAGACATATGAAAACATGCTCAAAGTTACTAATCATCCAAGAGATGCAAATCAATACAACAATGAGATACCATCTCAGACCTGTAAGAATGGGTATCATCTACAAATCAACACACAAGTACTGGCAAGGATGTGGAGAAAAAGGAACAATCCTGC
This sequence comes from Murina feae, assembly GCA_004026665.1. NCBI lineage: Eukaryota > Metazoa > Chordata > Mammalia > Chiroptera > Vespertilionidae > Murina > Murina feae. Next base: position 24,715 of record PVJC01004153.1, on the reverse strand, counting down.
ACTGCTGGTGGGAATGCAGACTCGTTCAGCCACTGTGGAGAACAGTATGGAGTTTCCTCAAAAAGTTAAAAATGGAACCCCCATTTGACCCAGTAATCCCAGTTCTAGGAATATATCCCAAGAAACCGGAAACAATCAGAAAGGATATATGCACCCCTATATTCATAGCAGCACAATTTACAAGAGCTTAGATTTGGAAACATCCTAAGTGCCCATCAGCAGATGAGTGTACTAAAAAACTGTGGTACATCTACACAATGGAATACTATCCTATCTAATAAAATAGTAATATGCAAATTGACCATCACTCCCACACACAAGATGGCCGCCCCCACGTGGACACAAATGGCTGGCAGGGGAGGGCAGTTGTAGGCAATCATGCCAGCAGGGGAGAGCAGTTAGGGGTGACTGGACCAGCAAGGGAGGGAAGTTAGGGGTGACCAGGCCAGCAGGGAAGGCCATTTGGGGGGAATCAAGCCTGCAGGGGAGGGCAGTTAGGGGAGACTGGGCCAGTAGGGGAGGGCAACTGGGGGCAACCAGGCCTGCAAGAGAGGGCAATTAGGGGTAACCAGACCAACAGCGGAGGACAGTTAGGGGCAACAGGGGACCAGTTAGAGTTCAATTAGCCTGGCAGGACAGTGGTTAGGGGGTGATCAGGCTGGCAGGCAGGGGAGCAGTTGGGAGCCAGCAGTCCTGGATTGTGAGAGTGATGTTCAACTGCCCTTTTAGGCGCACTGGGATCAGGACTAAACAGGCAGTTGGACATCCCTCGAAGGGTCTCAAATTGGAGAGGGTGCAGGCTGGGCTGAGGGACACCTCCCCCCCCCCCCCCCCGACCTCAAGTGCATGAGTTTCGGGCCTCTAGTGCCACTATAAAAAGAAGGAACTTTTACTATTTGCAACAGCTTGGATGGAACTGGAGAGCATTATGCTAAGCAAAATAAGCCAGTAGGAGAAAAATATCACATCATCTCACTCATATGTGGGATATAATGATCAACATAAACTGATGAATAAAAACAGATCCAGAGACAAATGGCAGGGAAGGTGGGGGTTAGTTAGAGATCAACCAAAGTACTTGTGTGCATGCATATCAGCATAACCAATGGACACAGTAATAGCGTGGTGGGGGCTTGCCCTCAGGGGTGGGAATAACTGGGGGAAGTGGGGACAATCGGGAAAAGGACACATATGCAAAACTATAGACAATAAAAAAAATCACAAAGATCTAGATTTGCTTTGCTATTGACTGCTAAAAATGACTTTACCTGGTTAATGGAAGACTGAATAATAAGGCCTTTAAAAGTGACATGATTTTCTTTTCTTTTTTTAAATTTCTTTATTGATCACAATTTTCTTTTCATTGGCAAAACATCTGCCTCTCTTTGAAATAACTTGAGAATTTCTAATAAAAAATGGTAACTATTCAGAATTTAAACTTGAATGCTTATGGTCATAATCTTTTTTATTAGAAAGTAAAACACAGCACAACATAATTCGAGATACTCAAACTTCTAAGACATGTAAGAAAAATGGAGCACAGGAGTAGGTATATGAAGACATTACACTCCCTGGAGCAGACAGCACCATCTCACCATCCTCCAAAATGCATACTCCAGATGAGAGATTAAAAGCCTTTGACAACCTCCTTCCATGCCTTTGCAACTCCAAGTGTGGTCCACAGACCACCAGAACCTTAACTACTTGGCATCTTATTAGAAACTAGATAAAGAAAATTAGTAAAATGTATATGCAAATCTTCCTCCTGTCAGAGTCTGAGGCGCACCACAGGAACCAGAGTCAAGTCCCTGTCCACCCACGTGTGCCTCGAAATCACACCCAGACCTGGCCAGCCACACGCTCATTGGGCTAGAACCAGACCTGGCTGGCCCCACCCCCGTCAAGCCCCGCTGGGTTGTGGGCATAGCCTCAGGTTGCCTGGACCAGGGGAGGGTGGCCTGAGGTCCCCCAGCCCAGGCCAGGGAGTGCACCTTGAGGTACCTGGGCCCGGAGGTCCCCTGTCAAGCCCCAGAAAGCAGGGGGCGCAGCCTCAACTCCCTGCTGATTGCTTGTTAAGGTTCTTTACAGGCACTAGGCCTCCGTTGTGGGCGCAGCCATCTTGACCATTACAGTGTGATGGTCACCTTGAATATTCCTTCTTTATTAGATAAGAAGATGCAGACTTCTGGACCCCACTCCGGACCTATGTCATCAGAATCTACATTTTAAGAAGACCCCCAGGTGAAATATCTTTAAAATATTTGCAGCAGACTCAAATACAATAAAAACAGGGACATCAGGTCCATCTAACTTAACAAAAAGGCGCAGGGCAGAGTAGATGCCCTTAGAGACCTAAGGGAAGCATATAAATAGTGATATGATGTTAATCATAGCACACATCTATTTGAAGCTCACTACAAGCTAGGCAGTGGAATCAGCACTAACAAAGATGGAACACTCTGCTCAGACCTGAGTGCAAGGTCCACACCACTGCTTCCTCCCTTTTAGTTTTAAGTGGTGGGAAAGGAAGTAATCATGAAACTCTTAGTTATTTTTTAGAGGCGAGTTTCATTGTCTTGCCCAAAAGGCCCACAGTTGGTTATGTAAACAGAAGCCTGTGCAAGCTATCAGGTAGTCTGACCGTTCAGCAGGTGCCAGACCAGGAAGAGAATTTTAAAACTCAGAAATTTGTTAATAAAGAGAAAATGTCAAATGTGTAACTCACATTGACTCCTAAATGAAAGCAAAATTATTGCTAATTTCAAGAGGTGAATGAAAATGTTATATGAAAAACAGAACAACTCAAGAGCAACAGCTCTAGCTACAGAGTAGCAAATAAAGAGGGGAGGGGAAAGAAGGGGGGAGGATCTTATCTCACTGGCCTGTCCAACAATCTTGTATAATACAATATTAATTCTAAGGACATCACTCAAAGCATCCTTATGCCATTTTGCCCATATGTGAGTTTTTATTACTGTTTCAAATTCAGGACATCTTGATTTAGGAAAGGGAAAACAATGATTAAAAGGCATGGATTACAGAGAAGCACATTTCTGATCCATTATTTTTAGCTTTCCAACAATTACAACTATTTTTAAATTAAATGGAGCCCAATGGAAGATAGTTAATTTCCAATCACTTGTGAGTAAACTGCATAGAGGCTCATCCATCACAGTTAAAGTGACCAAGTAATGTATCATCCCAACTCAGAGCACACTGCTAATAATGATGTAGGACAATTGGTGGAAATTGGGACTCAGGTCAACCAGGGGTACTAGGTCCTTTCCAGCAGATCTGAACCCATTAAAGAAATGCCTACAAAACTGTATAGATCATTTTTTAAGAAGATTTTGTATTTACTTTTAGAGAGAGGGGAAGGGAGAGGATGGGAAGAAAACATCTATGTGAGCACGAAACACTGATTGGCTGCCTCCTGCACACTCCTACTGGGGATGGAGCCCACAACCGGGGCACATGCTCTGACCTACTGGGAATGGAATCAGCAACTTTGGTGCACAGGACAACATCCAACCTGAGCCACAATAGCCAGAGCGAGAGGTTATTTTTAATCAAATCACCAAATAAAAATAAAGGCAAAATCCAAGACATATGTACCAGGATTGAAGTGTGATACACACCTGTGTTTTAAACTGAAATACAGAACCTCATACCCATGTTTTAAATGTCAACCTGCTTATTATAGAGAGGGATGGAGGAGCACAGGGGCAGGCACAGTTACAGATGGCATTACATTCCACAGAAAATGCCACTGCTTCTACAGAGGGGCCACAACATCAAATGTTCATCATCACCACTTATAAAAACAAGTAAATGGGGGAGTGGCAGGGATATGGCGGTTCGAAGGAAGAGGATGTTCAGGTTCACAGTAGGAAGACTTTCTCCTTAACATGCAACCTCTTTATTAACACTCATACAAGTGCCAAGACAAGTAACAGTGAGTTATAGGAGCCACTGAAGGAGTTACCAAAATCCCACGTGCATGTCCTATTTCTACTCACCTTGCCATGAATCTGAGAGTGGAAGGATCTGTGACTTTCCACCCCTTTTAAAAAGAAAATGAATTGCAATGCCCAATTCCAACAAGCATACCCCTACCCTAATATGGATTAACATGAAATGCCACTTCGTGGGGAGGAGGGCCATGGGTATGACTGACAGCTGCACAGAGCTGATTGATAAGAAAACAAAATTTGTAAGACTGGGTCCATGAGGAAGAGGGAGAGAAAAAACTGACTTCCTTCAGGGGAAATTACTGGAAACATCTGCGTGAGTGTCTTTTACTTTCAAAACATGTTCACATAAGCCTATTGTTAAATCATCCTGTATAATACAATTTGTTGCTGTCTGAAATGCAGATCACTTCCATCAACAGTTTGAGGAGAGAAAAATGAAAGCATCCAAAAAAAATAAAAGTGGGGGGGGGGGGGGTTTGGAGAGTGATTCATGGCTTGAATTCAATATGAACAAGGATTTACAGAGCCAAATAAGTAAGAAGAGAGGGAGAATACTGGAGAAAAATGTGAGTTCACCTTAGACTTAGGCTAAAACTGTTGTTTCTTCCCTTTTAACAAAATAGTATTTTCTCCATTGGAAATCTCTCCAGTAGATTCAATGATAACCCATTTTTCTAACTTCCATAAAATGGTTCAACTGTTAATACTCAAACATCATAGAAAAATCGGGGGAATACTCACACCTAGAAATAAGATAAGTGGCCAGGAAACCACTGACTTATGAACTTGTGAATGATATATTCTAAATTCACAGCACTTCAAGCAGCAAATTTCCTCAGACAGACATGCTTCCCAGGATAAAATAAACGGTCTGAAAATGCTTACGCAAGGAGAGTTTTACTTCTTCCAAACTCCCACTAAATAATGTGTACTTATCTTTGATTACCGCCTATTTAAAAAAAAATAGGCTACAGTTGAAATTGGATTAAGAACTTCTGCTGAAAACGATTTATTGCATAACACAACTCTGACAGCCTGAATCTCCGGCCACCAACTGAGCCTTTATAAAAATCTGCTGGGCAGCTGCCAAGTCAGCTCTTTTGCTTCTGAGCATGTCAGACATTGCCGTTGTCAAGGCAGCAACAGCATGGGCTGCAACATTCCCACTTCCCGGGTAAATGGTGCAGTCAGGAACAGCAGCGAGGGCCACGCAGCACAGCGTTCAGCCCTCCTGCAGCTCTTCATCTGACAGTGTGTTGTCTCAAAAAAAAGACCCAAGATCTACCTCAGGATTATCTCCAAGATTCCAGCAGAAATCTAGATTGACAATCTACCATCAGTGGAGGGAATAAGAGGGAGAAAATCTTAATAAGGGATAATTCAGTATCAGCAATTCCAACATGTGACTACCCTACAACTTCATTTTGGGAATAAATTATTAACAAGTAGGTTCTCAAAGGAATTCTAAGTAATTTGGATCTTTGAATCCTTTTTTATGTTCATCAAAATACCCCCAAAAAGTATATTCTGAGATTCACTAAACAACAGAGTAGCCACTAGTCACATGTGGCTATTTACAATTAACTTAAAAATTAAGTACCTTACATTGTACTGGACACATTTCAAGTGCTCAATAGCCCATGTCTCCCAGAATGTTTCCATCATCCCATAAAACTATTGGAAAAGTATATCCTAGACCATATATCTGCATTTAGTTTGGATAGTTTCAATTAACTATATATTACTTGCCAATGTATTTAATTATGTGCCTGAGATTCTTCAAAATTTGGACTACCTTTATGCTCCACTCAGGTTAGCAAGAAAATTCTGGAATAGCTGAATACCTTAAACAAAAAAACAAAAAAAATCAGAGTCTAAAGCAGGTTTAAAAAAAAAAAAAAAAAACACAAAAAAAAGAAAACATTATTTGAAATACATATATTCAGCCATACCATGCTCAGGTAGGTAAGTGACTCCAGTCCTCTGCTACACCTGCCCTCTCAATTTTGCAGGCAATATAAAATTCTGAGGATGCAGCATAAGATTCTTCACTCTACAAGTAAGCCCCTACAACATACACTGCTTTAATGTGCCTTCAAATTATTTTCTAAGGAATCTCCTATAAAATAAATCCTCCAGGATTACAACCAGACAAAAGCCAACCCTCCCACCACCAACCAGCCTACTAGCAGGGTGACCCAAACCACTGAGATACTGCCCCACCTCCTGCCAGGCCACTCAAGGTCATGGACCTGTTAGCCATGGCCAAGGATTTGGGCGATTTTTGCACTTGTTTCTTCCCCCAGTTCCCAGAACACTGCTGGTGTCAATTTATGAGCTCAATCAAGAGCTGTCTTACTTGCTTTTGTGGTTCAGTACTAACCCCCAACCAGGAAATAAGTTTGTATACATTCCCAAGGGACTGGCTATATGGTCATGCTACACTATAAACCATTAGTTTTATTTTTGGCCAAGTTAAAGTATACAAATAAACCTTGTCCTTGGATTTAACACAAATTGACATCGTGCCACTTTGTTCTGATACCCCTTACTCACTCTTCTCATATCCTCCAACCCTCCCCAGAGTTAGGGACCACTCTGGGGCTAGTTTGCACCCTGTCATTACAGGCTTGGGTCTCCAGAAACAATTTTAATGCCTTTCCCCCTCCAAACAGCACTTTCCACTTACGACAAATGTAGATCATTGTGTAGCAGGCCACATGCTACTTATTTCTTGTACAAAGTCTCTACATTTTGGAAATACGAAGAATGATCACACAAACATTTCTAAGTGATGAACCTGAGGTGCTGGCGCAGAACTGTCTAGCATCCTGACTAGTGTGTGGCTCTAGAAGAGGTGTGGGGAATGTCCACCCGGCAGGCCATATGAGGCATGCGAAATCATTTGCTCTGGACCAGCCAAGGCACTAGGAGTGTGAGTTAACTAAATGTTTGACCAAATATAGCAGGCTAATTTTTAGGCTGATAATTTTGTGTGACCCATGAATGATGTTATAAATATCCAAATGGTCCTCGGCTGAAAAACCATTCCCCACCCTGCTCTAGAGTACCTGCCATCTGACTTATTCACCTTTTTGTCCTCTACTACATACAGCACACAGTAGGCATTCAAAAACATTTCCTACGAGTGAACACTTATAAGCAGGTGGAAAGTGTAAAGAGAACAGTGGCTTCAAGATCTAGTTCTAGATTTGTTTCTTCAAGTGCAAAACAAATAACCTCAGGGAGTGGTTGACAATTTATCCATACCTGAGAAATACCTACAGGATAAACCCTGAATTGAGTTTCTCCCAGGTGATACGGGTCCTGAGACCACACCCTGAAAACCGCAAGTGTACAACAGCCTTGTAAGGGAAGTGACTTCCACTTCCTTTCCATGAAAACCATTCTCACTGCCACAAAAACATAATCACCAAGTCTGAATGTGAGCTTTTTATTGGCAGCCTGACTCTTCCCTGGTTTTCCTGTTCCCTCTATCCCGCCACTTTCTTCCCTTCCCTATCTCTAATTATGATCAAAATATCCATTGTCATTTTCTAGACAATATCCTCCTTCCTCTTCCCCACCTCCTTGTGTGACTCTATCTCAATTCACCCTACTGCCACCCTCCTCGCAGCAATGGTTTGGAATCCTGAATAAGACTGGCACCTCCTTTCTCACTGTTCTCATTCACTCTCTAAATCTGTCTCTCTAGTCCATGGAGAAAGAAACAGAACAGGCTTTCATCTCCTGTCTTACAGAAGAAACTTCCAAAATGACTGTCACCAACCAATTCTTATTCTAAACATCCTTCCCACATTGTTTCTCTAAATTCTAAAAAGACAACCGCACTGCAACAGAATTACTTCCTAAAACCATCATTCCATGTCACTCCTTCTCCTACTCATAAGCCTTCCGTGGTTCCCTATGGCTACTATAGGGCCTACACAAACTCTTATAATTAAGGCAGTTAATCTCCCCTGCATTGCCCAACGCCTCTAACTGACAAGGCGTGAGCATCTCAAGTAGAGACAAAGATCTCATCTTTGTATCCCCATCTCAAAACAAATACAAGGAAACAGGACTACTGGTGTTTATTAACTAAATATTGATCATGACTTCAAAAGTAATCCAAAAGTAAATAAAGGACAGAGTTCCTCAACAGACATGCATCAAGTCCATTTCTCAATTCTCTTTTTCTTATCAATACTTTGGTACCAAGAAATACATAAACAGTCAATTGAGCTCAATTTACCAGTTTCAGTGTTTACTCACAGATCATGGTTTTATATTGCACAGAACGCATGACTCTGTAACCAGGACTGTTAGTACAAGATACCAACTGTATTCAAACTGATATTTCCTACAAGTTAATCTATTCATAGTTCAAAGGCAAGATTTATCTATATCACTATTTCACAATAGTTTGCAGAGATCACAAACTGTTACCTGAACAAAACTGAAAACCTTCATTGGTTCCTGCATCCAAAATAGTTCTGATATTTCTTCTTTCATGCAGGGTGACATTTTCTGCAGTCACTTAGCTCTGTAAAGCCTGATGTACCAGTGTGTGGGTTCAATGAAAAGACTGGTGTTTGCCTATGGACTGACAAAGCTCCCACCAGAGTCATGAAGACTGATACTCCACCCAAAAAGGTGTAGTGGCATATGTATATCCCATCTTAAAATAAAGCTGTTAGGGGAAGCAAATAGGGCTATCTAGAAGCAAAGTTACGATTCTTCCTATGTTGACATTTCACAATGGCACAAAAACAAAATGTATGTTACGAACACAGTGGATGTAAGCAGAAGTTCACCATTCACACTTCAGACAGTGTGTGTCAAAGAACAAAGCAGAAGTGGGAAGATGACAATTGTACTCTAAATGGGGAACCAGTGGAGAGTCCGGAGCAAAGAAGTAACAATTTGATTTACATCTTTTAAAGCTCCCACAGGCTATATGGAGGATGAAATCTTTTGGGGGAAGGAGGGAAGAGAAGCAGAGAACCTTGTTACAAGTGCCTACACTAGAGGTGAGGACAAGGTTGATAACAAGAAACTAAGACAACTGGTTACATTCTAGAAACTTTCAGAAGGCTGAGCCAACTGATTGCTGAAGTGGAAGGTATGAGGAAGAAGAGTCATAGATAACTGCCAAAAAAATTTCATCTCACTAAATGGAGCCACCTCTGGGAAAGAGGGTGCTTCTGAAAAGAGCACTTTGGAGCAGAGAGAAGAAAGAGTGAACCAATTGTTGAGTTTGAGCTACCTACACAGACCCTAGAGATCTAGATGTCAGAGTTCAGGCCATGTGTGAGAGCTAGAGATGTGAATATAACCAATAGTTTAGAAATCAAACCCAGAATCAAGGGGGAAAAAAAGCTTTCCTATTTATTTACAAGGTAGGCCTGAAGTAAGGGAAGTGCTAGCTGACCTCGAAAAGTAAGGTTATGGCAGGGATTGAGTCTTAGGAAAAATTATGCTTAAAAATAAAGAACGAATGAAAGGAGAGGGCTGAATTTGGACGAAATAAAAGGAATGTGTCACTCACTCACAAGTCAGTCTTTAAAAATCTACATTTGACAGTGCAGACCAAACTGACAAGTGATGGAGTGTCAATGATGTGGCAATTGAGGCTGTGGAAATCCAATCCACTGCTCAACACAGGCGATGCTGCCCATTAGTTGCTGCTGATAAGAAGTTCTTATAAATCAACTCAGTATCTGTCTCATACACACACACACACACACACACACACACACTGAACACAGACACCCCTTCTTATATTTTATGTAGGCTTCACCTGTAAGTAAGAAAAATGACAGAGAGGGATGACTGAGAACACACTGGCCCTAAACCCACTCTCACAGGTAGTCAAAATATGTTCACAAGATACCCTGCGGGCAACAGTGTGGCTATGCAAACAAGTTTTTGAGTGGTCACAAATCTCAAAGATTTGTGTGGAGGTGACAGAAACTACAACTTGTCTTCTCTCCAATCCCTCCAAAAAGGATCTAAAACTGCTTCTTCTGGTTGCCTGCTACTGGCAGGACCAAAAAGGGCAGAGCAATACAAAGCCCAAAGAAGTAAATCCTAAGACTTGGAGGAAGAATACAGAAAGCATTCCCACCAAGTAATCAACATTTTCACTTTACCCACCTAGGTAGGATTCATACTCCTTTGCCATATCTATGTTGTGCTTTCTCCTCAAATTTATTTTTAGCAAACCCTGAGCTCCTGAAGTAAAGGTTCTCTCTCCTTACAATATTCTTCATTAATATGACCAGACACCCGTATTCATATCCGCATAACAAGTACTTCTCATATCCATTGCTAGGAATTCGAATTAAAGTTTGAACAGCACTAGAAACACTACTAAAAGTTGTCAAGCTTAGCTACCCTGGAAATTCCCTGGGAAGCTTTATCAAATGCAGCCCTCACAACCACCTGACTGAACTGGTCAGCCTATGCCCCCGAAATTTTGATAAACTCAGAATCATGGCTCCAGAACTGAGTCCTGACCTCTACCTAGTGATTGCCCCACCCTTGAGAGAAACAGTCTGACTACATCACAATTAAATCCCAGGAAATGATGCCCAGGAAAACTCCCTAACATCAAGCCTGGTACACATCAGGAGCTTAGTAAGTAACTGAGGAAATGAATCTTTTAAAAAAAAAAAAAAAAAAGGAAGGAAGGAACTCCATATAACTAAGGAAAACAGGTAAGTATTTCAATAAGTAACTGAGGAAGTGAATCTTTTAAAAAAAAAAAAAAGGAAGGAAGGAACTCCATATAACTAAGGAAAACAGGTAAGTATTTCAATAATTTCAATAGAGCACACAGATTGTCTTACTACACTTCTTAGTTTATTGACATTAATTCTCTAACATCGAGAAAAACAAAGAGTTTTAGCTGATACTAAAGCATTCTTCCCCTGAAACATAAAACAAGCACTTACTTGCTTCAAGGAATTGAATCAAACTGCTATGAACTACTCAAAGCTTCCATACTTCAAGCTGAATGAGGAAAACCCTCATATCTATGAGTCAGAGAGAAGTTCAGATTCGCCAATAATAAAAAAGTAAAATAATATCTCAGTACACATATGGGAAAATAGGATATGATTGCTCGCTGGATTAATTAACCAGGAGGAAAAGGCAGGCCATGTTTGACCCAATGCCCCATCATTGAGAACTAAGAAGGGGAAAACCCCTTTATGTTATGTCTGATCAAATAATTGAATTGACCTTTAGGAACTGACCTTTAGGCTACTTCACAATGGACATTCCACTTGCTTAGAACACATTCCACTTGCTAAGACCATTATCTCTCCCCTCCAAAGTTTCCCAGAATCCAGACCTACACAGAGAATTTTCTGCCCAGAAAAAGCCTGCCTAGAGTCCTTTAAAACCTTCTGACTCCCCGTCTTTGGGGCTAGTGCCATTTTTGGGTTCAGCCCATCTACTACCCAAATGAAGTAATCTATAATCCTATCTAATAAAAGAGTAATATGCAAATTAGGCATCACTCCATCACAAATATGATTGTCCCCATAGCCACAAGATGGTGGAGCCCAGTCCAGCTCAGCCCCGCCACTGAAGTGATCAGGCCTGTTAGCCAGGCAGGTGGCGGGGAAGGCAGAGGGCCTGAAGGGCGGAAGAGGCTATCAGAGGGGGCTAGGGGTCCCTTGTCCAGGCCAGAGGCCTTCGCCAGAGGCCTCAGGCATGGGCAAGGGTGGAGCCAGTGATCAGAGGGGGCAGGGGCAGAGCCAGTAATCAGAGGGGTATGAGAGTGCCCTATCCAGGCATAAGGCCTGGGCCAGAGGCCTCAGGGCTGGGCAGGGGCAAGGCCAGAGATCGCAGAGGCCTGGGCTCTGCAGAACCAGCAATCAGAGGGGCAGGGGAGGAGCCTGTGATCACAGGGGTCTGGGCACCAGTGGAGAAGGCAAATCAGGGGTCTGGGGGTCCTCTGCCCAAGCCTGCAGCCTTGGCCAGAGGCTGCAGTGGGGCAAGGGCAGAGCCAGCGATAGGAGGCGGCAGGATCAGAGCCAGTGGTCATAGAAGCCTGGGCTCTGTGAAGCTGGCGATCGGAGGGGCTTGGGGGTCTTCTGCACAGGCCTGCAGCCTCAGGCAGAGGTTACAGGCCTGGGCAGGGGTGGAGCTGGGATTGGAGGGGCAGGGGTGGAGGCAGTGATCACAGCGAACTACAGAGGAAACCTTTTCTGACCACTCATTGGCTAAGCTCCCTGTATGCCACTGGTAATATTCTTAGTAACTTGGGTAATAAGAATCCAAAAAGGCGATCTAGGATTTTTCCACCACGCTCCTGTAGGAAAAAAATGAAGGTCCACTGATGGAGGGCTAAGAAATGTCATATCCTGCCCTAGCTGGTTTGGCTCAGTGCATAATGCCTGGGCCTGCTGACTGCAGGGTCTGGGTTCAATTCTGTCCAAGGGCATGTACCTAGGTTGCAGGCTCCTCCCTGGCCAGGGCCCAGGTCAGGGCATATGCAAAAAGCAACCACAGTGTTCCTCTCACTTTGATAATTCTGTTTTTCCCTTCTCTATCGCATTCTCTAAAAATGGAAACATATCCTCAGGTGAGGATAAAATAAAATGAAAGAAAGAAATGTCATATCCTATGAAAGATACATCTTGAAAATGCCTAAAGAAAGTTGTCATTTTTTTTTCATGGTGAAGGGACTGGAGACTGTGTTGATGAAAATACCTTGGTGGCTGCAGCAGCGGGGTGATGGGGCTGGTGGCTTCCCCTGATTGGCCTGGTAGCCTCCCACAAAGGGAGGCCAGACTGTGGCTTAGGCCTGCTCCCCAAGGGGAGCAGGGAGCGGGCCTAAGCCGTCAGTAGGACACCCCCTAAGGGCTCCCAGTATGTGAGAGAGGGCAGGATGGGCTGAGGAACCCCCCCCTTCCATGCACGAATTTCATGCACCAGGCCCCTAATTATCTGTAATAATAAAAATGTAATATGCTACTTAAACCGATGTCCATCCGTCCTTCCTTCCAGACAAAGCAGGGGGCAGCAAAGGTCCCCAGCCATGGCAGTGGGCAAGGGCCGGACACAGGCCCTTGCACAAATTTTGTGCATCTAGTAAATTCGTAATTCTTCATCCTTTTTGGCCTTGTGCGTTCCTCCTTTGGTGGCCCTAACACTTTATATGTTCTTTGAGTTGTTCTCATTTACCCAAAACTCAAGTTCCTACAGAATTAACACAGCCAAAGTTTTTCTTCCTCTTCTTGTGCCATCACAGAGCAAGGGCTCTCAGGCTCTACACTGTGAAATCTCTCACCTACTTTAACACATAAATCCATTTTTGTTCCCAGATAACTGAATACTTCGAGAATGGGTTTGCTTGCTTGCTCCCTTTTTATTCCCAACATTCCAAGGTTGTAAAGGTAGCAGCTCAAAAAGACCTCCACTCCACACAGCAGAGAAAATAGATGCAACAAATGGATTTCATACTTAGAAATCAATGGAGAAATGCTTAAAGGGGGAAAACAGGATAGAGGGGGCAGGGAAGGGGAAGGGATTCTATACAAAACAAAAAAATTTTAATAGCCAATTGGGGTGTGACAAACTTTTCAGAGCAATTTACAAAAGCCCTGACCTCAAAGAAAACTCTTTTCCAATTTTAACATACATGCCCACAAAAAGAAACACACAGCAGGCACTCCCCAAGAACCAAAATAAAATGCTCTCTAGTAATTACCATAAATAGAAAAGGAGATGGACTTCCTGATTCAGAGTACAGAGTAGAAGAAAAACCACCAGCAACAAAAACATCATAAACAAAATTACATGGCCAATAACTGGGAGGAGAGTGGAATTGCTTCTCACTGAGATGCAAGAAAACACAACCGGAAGCTGCTTAACTAAGAGAAGGGGACAACCATGAGCCTGACAGGACATAGGGTGCCATTAAATTCCTTAAACACAAAAATAGAACCTGATGACAATACAGTTTCAGTAGCACAAACAGAAAGCGCTCTGAAAAATCCAACGAACAAACTATAGCTTAATATTTGAGACAGAATTTATTTCTCATTATTTTGGACATTGATTATTTCACCTAAATTTCGTCTAAAATTTTCCAGTCAATTCCAATTTCTTGGAATTTTTTAAATCAATAAATACAATTACTTAGATTCCACATGAGAGCTTTTAAATGCCTGTCAAATCAACTTTGACCACACTGCCCCATTGTGATTATGTAATCAATTTCACATTATGATTCAAGTCCATAGACATGCACTGTTTAAAAAACATCCATAATGAATGATGGTATTAAAGACAGAAAGCATAGGAAACATTAAATAACAAATGAACAGCATAAAAATAAATCTATACATTTGCCTTATAATCCTCACTAGTATGAAAACTGTACTCATCTGACCAAGAATTGTTCTTTTATAAAAAACAGAAGAGCCCGGCCAGTGTGGTTAAGTGTTGATGAACCAGGAGGTCATGGTTCAATTCCTGGTCAGGGCACATGCCTGAGTTGCAGGCCCGATTACCCAGTGTGGGTCATGCAGGAGGCAGATCAATGATTTTCTCTCATCACAGATGTTTCTGTCTCTCTCTCCCTCTCTTCCTCTCTGAAATCAATTTTAAAAATAATTTAAGATAGTCATTACTGTAAAATTTAGTATTTATATAGTCAGCCCTCCATGTCTGTGAGTTTCACATCCTCAGATTCAACCAATCTCTGCTAGAAAATACTCAGAAAAAATTCTATGTTTCTGCTGATGTGTACTATAAGTTAGATAGAAGATGGCTATGCCTGCTTTAACTTTATTCATAGCATTTATCGCCCATAAAATTCATTTTTGTTAGAGTATATATTATATGGTTTCCATACTAAATTAGACCTAAAAAAAAGCCCTAGGTCAGTGGTTCTCAATCTTCTGGCTCTTTAAATACAAATCCTCACGTTGTGACTCAACCATAAAATTATTTTCATTGCTACTTCATAACTGTAATGTTGCTACTATTGTGAATGGTAATGTAAATATCTGATATGCAGGATGGTCTTAGGTGACCCCTGTCAAAGGGTCCTTCCACCGCCAAAGGGGTCCCAACCCACAGATTGAGAACCACTGCCCTAAGTCCATAGAAGGAAAGAAATAAAGTTTAAAGAAGAAATAAGTGAAATAGAGAATAAAAAGAAATGAAACTAAAGAGGTAAAATTAAGAAGTGGTGCTCTGAAAAACAAACAAAATGACTCATCAAGAAAAAGATGATTCAAATAAATATAATCAGAAATGAAAAAGATGTTACAATTGACACCACAGAAATACAAAATCATATAAAAGAATACTATGAACAATTATCCATCAACAAATTAGACAATCTAAAATGAATAAATTCCTAGAAACATACAAGCTACTCAGAACAAATCATGATGTAACAGAAAATCTCAACCAGCCAATTACTTATAAGGAGATTCAACGGGTAATCAAAAGCCTCCCAATAAACAAAAGTCTAGTACAACTAGACAGCTTCACTGTTGAATTCTACCAAATACTCAAAGCGTTACAACGCATAAAGAGGAGGGAAGGCTTCAATCTCACTTTATAAGGCGATAGTATCCTAGTATCAAAACGAGACAAGGATGTCACAAGAAAATTACAGGCCAATACCCATGATGAACATAAATGCTCAAGCCAAATTTAACAACAGGTTTAAAGGATCTTACACCACAATCAAATGCCATTTCTTCACAGCATTTATCACTCATAAAATTCTCATTTTATGGATTATGTACCATATGATTTCCTTACAAAATTACGGGCTGAATTCTACAAATAATCTTATAACAACTGTATATGTAATATTCAGTATATTCAACACTTGGTTTTCTAGGGTGATAGAGAAATTAGTTAGCTCCTATAGCTAACAAATTCAAGCTGGACCCTTCCTTAATCCACCTATAAAAACCAATTGATTAAAATCATGGGAGTCTGTCGCTACTTACTACCTGTGTGATCTTAAGGAATTTACTTCACCTGTACATGCCTGTTTCCTTAACTGTAAAATGAATGCCCATGGCATATATAACACCATGTCTGGCACATAAAGTTTTAATGAGTGTCAACAGCAACATCATGTCTACCCCCTCTCTGTTAATGAGGGACAAAGGAACAAAGAAAACATTTAGGCTATTTTCCTATTGAGGCTGTTAACAATAACCACAACCTAGTGCCCCAAAACACAAATTTATTCTCTTAAAGTGCTGGAGGTTAGAAGTGCAAAATCAGGTTTGCTGGGCTAAACTAGAGGTACTGGCAGGGCTGGTTTCTTCTGGAAATTCTGAGGAAGAATCCAATTCTTTGCCTTTTCCAGCTTCTGGTGGCTGCCTATACAGATACCAGGGGCCTGGTGCTCAAAAATTTGTGCGCTGGGGGGGGGGGGGATTTGTCCCTCAGCCCGGCCTGTGCCCTCTCACAGTGTGGTACCCCTCGGGGGATGTCCACCTGCTGGTGTGCCTGGCCAGTCTGGGTGAGGGGCTGATGGCTGTTTGCAGGCTGGCCAAGCCCCCCAAGTGGGAACTCTCACCCCATGGGGGTGTGGTCAGCCTGGGTGAGGGGCTAAAGGCCGTTTTCAGGCTGCCCACAGCCCATTCAGGGTTTGGGTCCCTACTGGGGTGCCTGTCCAGCCTGGGTGAGGTGCTGAGGGCCGTATGCAGGCTGCCCACAGCTCCTACTGGCCCAAAGTCCCAGTGAGGCTGGCTGGAATCAGGTTTCTGTGGTTTATCTTCTACAATTAAAACTCTATTACTTTGAGTGGAGGCCTAGGCAGGGAACGATGCCTCCTATTTGCTTCAGCTCCATGGCTTCTGTAATTGAAACTATGTTGTCTTGAGCAGAGAGAGGCCCAGCCGGCCTAGGCAGACAGTTTACTCATGGTGCAAGAGAAGCCTCCTGTTTGATCTAGCTCCGTGGCTGTCTGCCTCCATCTTGGTGGGCTAATTTGCACACAGTCGCTAATTTGCACACCTAAGTGTGGCTTAGGTGTCTCAGAGTGATGGTTAATTTAATTTCCATACTGCTCTTTCGTTAGAGTAGATACCTCATGTTATCACTTCACAGGTGCTGCAAATTGAAGGCAAGGCCCTCCCCATCAGCAAAAAAGACTATGACTCACTTTATTGTGATGCTCACTTTAATGCAGTGTCCTGGAACCAAACCTGCAATATTTCTGAGGTATGCCTATATTTTGTGGCTTGTGGCCCCTTCCTCTATCTTCAAAGAATCATTCCAACCTCTCTATTCTGTTTTCATATCATTTTCTCTCCCTCTGATCAGCTTACCTCTGTTTGATTAGGACTCTATCATTATACTGGATCTACCTGATAACCCAGGATCATCTCTTCATCAGAAGATCCTTAGCTTTATCTTAACAACAAAGACCTTTTTACTATATAAAACAACAGGTTCCAGGATTCAGACTTAAATATATTCAGGGATCATTATACCATCCACCAGAATGTGCAAGTTGCTATCTTCTACACCTTTGAGTAAAAGACCAAATGCTGCAGTTGAAATATTTCATTGCTGACCACTGTAATGCATATTGGGATTAATCTGCTGGGACTTAAGAAGGAAATGCCACCTTAAGCTATATATGTGGATGTTGAAGAAAAGTGAGTGACAGAATTTATCCCTATTTGTTTTTCTCCTAATGTGTACATACAATCAGTTCCCTGAGTCTCCCACTAATTAAGAAGGAACACCTGAGTAGGTCAACAAGTGCGGGTAGAAGGCTTAGGCAAAACTACCATCTCTCAAAGCTTATTATGTTACCCTAGAAACAGAAAAGTAATTGAGTATTTTGATTGAAAAGATGTTTTTTCTGTACTGAAATCATGGGGTAGGGAAATGGTAAAATGGCTAAAAGATTTTACTATTGCCCTAACTTCTCAATAAAGAGGAAAAACATGGAATGCACATTGGGAACTGGATCATTTGATGTGAGAGCCTCTTCCCTTCTAAGTCTGCTATGGATTGCTAGAATTTTATATCTTTTTATTTTGTTATTTAAAAAGAGTCTTTCCTGGATAATGATCTTTATCTTTTTCTAAACAAAAAGAATTTTTTCCAATACTCTACCTACTCTTTTCTAAAGGAGCTCTAAATGAGAAATTTAAATAAGAGAGATACAAACCTTCCTTTAATTATTTTATTAAAAGTGTTGAAACTTGCTCAGAGATACCAGATAGTATGACATAAGTTAATATTAAGATTTATGCTTTAAAATATACAAATCATAAACAAATAAAAACATGCTTGACCGCATTAGTAATTAGGGAAATAGAAAACATTATCAAATGGAATGCTACTTCATAACTGCTAAGGTGACTATAATCAGAAAGAGGATAAATGTTGACAAGAATGTGGAAAGACTGGATTCCCTCATACAATGTGGTGTCCAGCCAGCATAGCTCGGGCACATGCCCTGCTTTCAGGCTTGATCCCAGATGTGGGGCATGCAGGAGGCAGCCAATCAGTGATTTTCTCTCCTCATTGATGTTTCTCTCCCTCT
The DNA here is from genome assembly GCA_004026665.1 of Murina feae. NCBI lineage: Eukaryota > Metazoa > Chordata > Mammalia > Chiroptera > Vespertilionidae > Murina > Murina feae. The sequence continues at coordinate 6,181 of PVJC01004153.1, read as the reverse complement.
CTCCCTTTTCCTTTCCCTCTGAAATCAATAAAAATATTTTTAAATGATAAGAATAAAATACAGTCTAACTATATTCCCCAACAAGTTCAACAAAGTAACCATCTGACCAGCAAGTGCACACCTAGCTATATATCCAGGACAAGTGAAAACATGTTCATCTAAAAACTTGTACACCAATGTTCACAGCAGCATTATTCATGATGCCCTAACTGTGTCACATCAAAGGATGAATGCGACATATCCATAAATGGAACTATGATATCTCAATAAAGTTGCAAATGACCTCTGCTGGGCTACACTACATTAATCTGTAAAATTTAACTACTTTGCACATTCAATGAGTTATTTACAGTGAATTCTGACTTATAATTATGTCTGAAAGGTAAAAAGTTGGAGTTACATGCTACCTTTTAACTGCTATGCCAGCTGGAAGCATGCCATCCATTGTTTCCTACATTAAGGTCTGCCAAGTAAACTACTTAATAGACATTCAGACAACTTCATGTTTACAGCAGGTTGAAAGGAGAGATCTAAAGAGGGGGGAGGGAAAGAAATCCGAAGGTGCCTCGGTCTCCTCCCACACCACTCACTGAACATGCACAGAGCCAGGTGTGTGCTTCTTCTAGGCTGCTTCTTTAGGAATCTGCATCTGAAGTCGCCAACAATGGCGGTGCATGTGTTATAAGGAAAAGCCTCAGAGACAAAGGACAAGTGGGAAGAGAGGTTGGGGGGGGGGGGGGGGTAGAGATTCTAAAGAGGCTTGTTATCAATCCAGAGACTTTTACTTGTTTAAATATACAGCCTCACAGGAATCTCAGCAGAGCATGATTACTCAAGATTTACAGCAGCCTTTAATTTTTTTTCTGTTACAAAGAGTTACATGTCAATAAATAAATTTGAGTCTAAGAAACAAATAGTATTTCAGGGAGGAAGGGAGCTGGGAAGATAAGTTGGCAGTGAAGACAAAGGTGTATGGGAAGGAGGTGGCTGCCTGTCCTGTTCCGTGAGGAGTTAGTCCTCACAGCTGAGCTCCTCTGCTACCTCTGAGAGAAATTCTTAAAACTATTTTTTTTTAATTTTTTTGAAGGAAAACCAACATGGGCTTGAAAAACCGTCATAGCCTCAGATTCAGCTCTGTAATTTTCCTTTTAAAAAGGGATATTACAGGAGTATCGGCTCCTTTTTACCAACTTCTGGGCAAGCCCAAGCTAGTTTGTAGAGGGAATCTCCTGGCATATAAGTAGCAGAGGGAAGTGAGAATTGGTGAAAGGCTCGAAGAGTTACCATGGAAAGTGACTCAGGCTGTCTCTCTCCCTGCCAAATGAAGCACTAGTATCTACTGATGCCAAAACACCCCATTTATAACACTGCACAAAAGTGTGTGCATAGAGGGGCCACACAGAAACTTTTAGAAGCCTAGAATAACTTCCAGCTTTAACCCATACAGTGGTCACTTCAAAACAAAAACAAAAAAACGCAGCAAATGTACAAGTAATGGTGAATAGGTTTGGCCCCCCAGAAAACAGTTGCTTCTCCGAGGCTGCAGTGTGCTGGTTGGCTTGACACAAAAGCACCTCCTTCTGCTGTCAGAACACTACACACTTGAACCAAAATTTACATATGAGGACACTGAGACCTAGGAAAGCCTAAATAATGGTCAAAACGATTTGTTTGGGACTCTAGCAAGAAGAAGGGATGAGATCCAGAGCAGATTCATTACTGCAATCTTTCCAAGACACAGTACACTGCCCCATGCTGAGAAGAAAGGTTTCCCCTGGCTAGTTAACAGAACAATCTATACTTGGTAGCTATCCATGGACACAAAACTGGAGTTTTGCCCAAACTCTACCAGCTTTTTCCTTAATTAACTCATATTTGCCATTCAAATATTGACTGAAAATGTCTCTCTTCACCTCAGGAAAGTTTTCCCAAACTGTTAAAAGTATGTGTGTTGTTCACCTATTAGAATAATATACTTACTCAAGGACTGTAATCAATCATTGGTTCCCCAGGGGATGCAAAGTTTCCTGAGATGAGTTTCTCCTCACTAAGAAGTCCAGCAAATACTCACAAATGTTAATGTTTAGCAACACCCTCTTCCTTTACAAAAAAAGTACCTTCAAGTAATGGTGCTGACAACAAGCATGAGATTCACCATTACATTACATACCGCTAAGACTGAAAACACTACTGTCAATTAACTAGAACATAATCCCTTAAATTCACTGCAAGATACAAGCAATTTGCTTTAGTCCAGTTTATCGGCCTTTAGGTGCACAGAAATAGGCAATTCTAGAAGACCGCACGTAACTTTATCAATTTGGGGGCCATCTTTCTTTTCATGAGTCCCATAAAATACTTAGTAGTGAAAACATGAGATTCTGGCTACAAGAAATGTTCGTTTTACTAATATTAAATTTATAGGCTACTGCTTCATTTCTGTGCCTTTGGCTCAATTTGAAATATGGCATGGCACTAAAATGAAGTTGTTTTCTTTAAATCTTGTTTAAACAGGAGGTAATGTCAATATATGAACACTTAACAATGCCTGTAACTTAGTGGAAGAATGGCAATATGAACAACCATGACCATTTCCAAACTATGGAAAATGTCTTATCACCTGATTATTTCTTATTTTAAGCATTTTACGTAGTACCACTAGTTAGTAACACTAAAGTTCTGCCACTAGTTATATAGTCTCCATGTAATTAATTAAGGAATACCTGTCAGGTAGACACATGTTTTAATGAAAATTGTCCAGACAGAAATATAAAGAAACTGAGTGAGCTACACCAGAAACACGAGGCCTGACTTCATCATCGATACAAAACATAACATGGTCACCTCAGATGCAACACAAAACAACAAAGCAATCATATATAATGGCCTCCCAGTCCATCTCCCAGTCCATCTCCCCACATTCTAGCCCCAAATTAGAACAGGTGAGTGTATCTACAGACTTGAGCAAATAATCCAGCAGAATTTCCTAATATTTAGCTCTCAGATACAGTGGGCCCTGGTACCACCTCTTTAAAAAAAAAAAAGTTCTGCAATTGTCATCATCTAATCATTAGATTCTAATGAATGATACAAAACAAACTAACAACGACCAGATTTGACATGTGACAAAAAGTCAAGAATCAGATCGTAAGGAAAAACTTCCCCCATCGTACACGTACTAATTTTAAATAGTGCTTGCCGTGACTCCCGAACACAACTGGCAGGAATTAGCTAAAATTCCTAAAGAAAAGATGATGCATGCAAAGATGAAGCTCAGAAGAATTGTTGGGTTTGATCCACCAGATCTTCAGCTTTCCCTCACTCCCATTGACATAAACAAAACTGTAGCCTGGAGAGGGGAGCTGGGGGTCTTCCTGTCTCCTCTCTAGCTTAACTTCCCTTTATGGCATGCCTTCCTCCCCCCCCCACCCCCCCCACCAGTGTTCCCTCAGGAGATCCTCATGTCTGGTGAGCCAAAACTGCAATTATCAAGCTGCCAAGACTAAGACCCAATCCCACTTCTAAAACAGTGCTCTTTAATTTGTACTCCACCTCCAGACTGCACAACCCTGGGAACAGAAATGGGAATTTTCCAATCTGGAAAATAGTTCTGACTGAAAACTTCTCTCCACTCATTCTCTTCGCATAACCCAGTGGGGCCCACTTCACTCACACACGCCTAATTAGGACACATAATGTGGCTGTGGCAGTAAATGAAGACACTAAAAATTTACCAGCTCACAAAGTTCTATTCTCAGATGGAACATTTTTACATTTTTGTTCAGTATCTTCCATCTCCAAAAGGAAGCCACCATCTTGGATTACAGAATAAAAGCCAAATACCAATTTAGATCCTTCAGAACTAACTAATCTACCACAGTAGCTGTGACCACCTGGTCAGAATTTCACTTTAAAAAATAAATAAATAAAATGTAAAAAGAAAGAAAACTGATAACCAGAGCAGCATAAGCTGCAAGGTCAAAGGGGCATTCACATTATAATGTAGTCTAAGGAATCTCACTGAAAATGTTTCCATCCCTAATGCACACATTATTAAGTTGGGAAAAAAAACCTTTTCAACTGTGTTTCTGGAGTTCTTTTCATAGCCTTAATTAAGGAGTCTTAAACTTCAACTCCCACCCTGTATGCCTCAGATGGTATACTATGCCCTGCCTCTCCCATTGATACCATTTAATAATTTTCTATCCAATTAATTGGTTTAACTGCCCCCAACCTGACCACCACCCAAGGAGGCAGGAAAGAGTAAACGTTAAACCTCAGCAGCAAAGCGTGTTCTGGTGAGCTCTTCCCACCCTGCGCCTCTTGGTACAGCTGCTTCTCATCTAGCTGCACACTGGTCCTGTCTGCAAAGCCTTGATTGTGGGCTTTTTATCCTCTAATGGTTTCAATGAAGAATAAAGGATAACTTCGAGTTTGACATTTTTATACTTGAGAAGAAAGCAAAGCAATTCTCCCTGCCCTTTCAAGTATAACTAAAAAGAAAAAGAAAATCCACTTAGCATCTGGAACAAAATATTAAATCAAATTAAAACTTTAAACTATTCCTGTGAGCTTATGAAAAGTTTGAACATTTTAGAAAATGCTGGCTATCCCCTCCGCCCCATAAGCTGACACAATGAATATTCAGAGGGAAAACAGCATCCTTGTCCGGTAACATGGATTTCAAGCCACCACCAGCAACATAAACAAAGGGTAAAATTTTAAAGCCCAACAGAATTACATGTTTTAACAAGTCATTAGTCTAACTGGTAAAGACTGTCTTACTTTTTGTCTCATTTTCATTCATATCCTCAAAAATAAAACATTATCCGATACACCCAGGAATCTAAAACACATATAACGGGAACGGAAACATATCTCACAAATGGTCACCTGCCAAAGGAGTAACCAGAGCAGGCAAAAAGGATTCTGAAGGAATAAAGGGTTAAAACTTAGAAAAATGCTAGTTCCTTAAAATAAAAGAACCATTTTCTCTTATGAGCCAGCATGCATGCTCTTCTCCCTTTCTCCCCACACCCACAAACACATTTTCATTAAATCTTCCGTTGTGCACTAAAATATGCTTTCTACACTAAAATAACTTAAGATAGCCTATTTCCCCTAGGCTCTTCTCTCCCTCATCTCCTCATTCTCCACATAATTGATAGCCAAATTCTCAACCACAAATCCTTAAATATAGTAATTACTGAATGTTTACATAAATAATATGTTCTCATGTACTCAGATTACTTAGTCACCTAATATCTCAGGTTAGAAGACTCAAATACTGCTTTTGGAAATCACTCTACCTGGCTTTTTCCAGATACGAAATAATTCAAGTACATAACTTTGACCACTATATTCAAAATCTACTTGAAATTACGAACGTCCCAATGCTTTCATCCACTAGGACATACTCAAGACAAATGAAATCAAGCAATGCTTTTGGAGGTAGCCAGGAAGATTTCTGTAAATGATGGATGGCTCCACTCTCCTCTCTCCTACATAAAGGGAAGGAAAATTCTTTTTCTTGAGTTACACAGGTGCATCACCCAAATGCAGAAAAGGAAGGAAGGAAGAAGGGGGGAAAAACACACAAACCTGACTAATCTGCTCTACAAACCAGAGAACCATCAGCATGTTAATTGAATCCAGAATCTGAGGACACTAAGAAAACTTAAAAGAGGTGCAAACATCTCTATTAAGAGGAGGAGACTCATGGATTTACTTACTTCCACGATACATGACAATTATGAATAAACTAGGGGCCCGGTGCACAAAAATTTGTGCACTCGGAGGGTGGGGGTCTCTCAGCCCAGCCTGTGCCCTCTTGCAGTCTGGGACACCTCTGGGGGGATGTCCACCTGCTTGGCATGCCTGGCCAGCCTGGGTGAGGGGTTGAGGGCCATTTTCAGACTGCCCACAGCCCCTTCAGGGTTCGTGCACTGGGGGGTGGGAGGGCTGGTGAGTGCAGGCCTGGATGTTTCCCACCAGAGGGCCCACGATCGCACACGCCTGGTGGGCCCCCACCGCTGAGGCGACACACCTGGCACAGAGCTGGGTGGCAAGCCAGGGGCGGACGCTGGTGCAGGATCCCTCGGTGGGGCCCTGCTGCTGAGCAAACACACCTGGGGTGGAGCCGGGCAGCGAACTGGCTTCGGATTCTCCACACTGTGCAGCA